>JAEQBH010007424.1:0-127113 GCA_016808115.1 Tetrastigma voinierianum | reverse complement strand
CGTTTAGTTCTTTTGAAAAATATTAGTTTCTGAATAGCTTTTATTATTATCCATTCTAAACCAAATTCTCAAAATATAAATTATTTAGATTGGTGGTTGATAGTAAAGATAATAATTTATGTTAAGTTAAATATTGATGAAAAAGTAATTTCAACTTTATCTTCAAATATATGTTTAAATTAATTTAAATAAAAATGATTTTTTTTTTATTTAAGATAAATTTTCTTTAAATTTTTATTAAAATACTATATTGAATTAATATTTATTTATAATTATAATTAATTAAATTAATTTTGTATATAAAATTGAAGATAAAAGTTAAAATATTTCTTTAATTAAATCTAACTTATATAATCACATACATATATATAATGATATTTTTATATAATTATAATTTCAACCAGTCCTTTCTTCGATTCCCTTTCAGCTTCGCTTCCCTACCGCAGGCAACCACTCCCACTGTGAAGTGTGACCAGCTTCCCCGATCGTCTTCCACCGACTTCCCCGACCGATCGTCTTCCACCAGCTTCTCCGACCGACCGTCTTCCAATAACCGGCTTCCCCGACTGTTTGGGTTGCAACTGCTTACCTTTTTTCCTCCACAATCGCGGCACTACCTATTACCTAGGGTTAGAAAACTGATGGATCCTGGTAAGGGTGTTGATTTTTGTTCTTTGAAGGAATATCAGATTTCTGTAAGAAAATTGATTTTTTTTTTTTTGTTGCTATGGGTAAGAAAGGTTGAAACATACCAGAATCGTGTTTTTCTTCTTCTGTAATTTTTCCTTCTTCTGTAATTTGACGAGTTGCTAAGGCCGAGAAAGGAGACACCATCAGCCATGGCCTTAAAACTTGGGTCCAAGAGCTAAGGGGGACTGCTTATTCCATAGAAGATCTTGTCGATGAATATATACATACATCATTTCGCAAACTTGGGTCCGAAATTGTGGGTATTGAATCTCCCAGGGTCAGTGTCGGCTTGGCTGGTAGAGGAGCATGGAACTAACTGTGATTTCGGTTGTGGGAATGGGCGGCCTTGGCAAGACGACTCTTGCCAAGAAGGTTTATGACAACAAAAAGGTCGTGGAACGCTTTGTTTGCCGTGCTTGGATCACTGTGTCTCAGTCATTCAAGATGGAAATGGTACTTCAGAACATGATCTAGAAATTCTATGAAGCGATGAAGGAGCAATTCACAAGGATGGATGCAATGGACAGAGATATCTCTTATTGAGTTTACTGAAGAAAGAAGTATTTGGAGGATAAAAGGTATGCCATTGTTTTTTATGATGTCTGGGTTAGAGTTTTGGAGATTTATTAAATACGTTTTTGCAAGGAAACAGAAGAGGCAGCAGTGATTACAACTAGAAACGTTGAAGTAGGTTGTGCTGTCAGTCTCGATTTCATCATGTTCACAATCTTCAACCTCTACCCCTGAAAGTTCATTTAGAGCTCTTCTGTAAGAGAAAGGCATTTCCAGAAGTTCTTGCTATCCTTCAGAATTAAAGAAAATTTCCATTGATAACTGTTAAAAAAAGATGCGGGATTTGCAGCTTGCAATTGTGGCAGGTGAAGGTAGTGCTTTATCGACAAAAGGGAAGATTGAGTTAAATGGTAAAAATTTTAGGGATCAAGGAATGTATGGATAGTCTTCATGTGAATAGTCCAAATTTAGGAGTAATTTTGAATTGAAATGTTAGAATGTTAGAAAGTTGATGCCCTGGTTTCAGGCATTGGAACTGGTGGTACGGTTACTAGTACAGGGCACTGTACCAGTAAAGATAGCAAAAAGACCAGAAAATGCAGGGAAGTGCATCCTTCTCTTATGTAGTCTTCTTTAAATAATATGTAGTCTTCTTTTAAATATTTAAACATGACTGAGTGAAGTGCATTTTTTCTCAGGTTCAAGGCGTTTAATATGCAGTTTGAGGATTGCATCAGAAACTATCTCGGTGGACAGTTCCTAACACTGCGCTCTGAGAGTCTCTGGGGCTTCACAGTTTGCTTTGAAGTGCTGTTGCCATACAGGAATTTCGCCAAACATTTCAGGATTTGTTTTCTCATACTTCACAACCTTTTAATTATTTTTTCCTTTCCAGAAGAAGAATGTGAGTTAGAATGTTCTGTTTTGTTCAATGTTAGGCCTGGAGTGGTTGAGTGGATTTTCATGGCTATCTTAAGATTGTTTAGCAGTTCTATCTTGATTTTCCTTGCCAAACTTATAAGGTTATGTCTATAATGGCCTGCTACCAGGTCCTATTTAGGTTAACTCATATTTTTATACAGGAAGGATATATTGATAATGAGTTGATTGATTTCTCAGTCAAAATTGAATTATCTTCATACTTAACATGGATGGTGCAGACCCATTGAATAAATTTCTTAGGTCTTTTAGGAATGTTGGAATAGACTCTACCCCCGAGGACACATTTTTCAACATATGAATATGAAAAAGGAAACACTATTAGTATCAAAAATTCAATCCCACTTTTACAAAGATTTTGATATCTCTCAACTATATTGTGTTGTGGTTTGTTTCATTTTTGATCTATTAATTTTTCAATTTTATTTTTAATTACAAAATCCAAAGAAGCCCTAAGGCCTTGTTTAGTAGGTAGAAAATTTTCTGTTTTCTCTATTCAAACTTTTCGAAAACAAGGAAAACGCGTTTAGTTACGAGAATAAGACGAAAACAAATTTTGAAAAGCAAAGAAAATGGTCGCTATTTTGACATTTATATATGAATCGAAGAAAACGGTAAAAATTTGTTTTCCTTGTTTACCAGATAATTCAACTAAATTCAACCAAGCGGGGTTGAATGAAAGCGTATTTTCGATCAAATTCAAGAGTACGAAAGCGTATTTTACGAAAATGAGCTTAAAGATTAGAATACTGCACGAAAATTTTCATAATGCAGATTGCAGATAGAGTTGAAAATTTTCGTGAACTAAACGAGGCCTAAGCGACCTCATTGTTTTTTTTCCAATTGCTCTTCTCCAGAACCATGTTTTAGTCTTCATTTGCTCATTCTGGAGACTTCAACTCAATTCATGCTTCCTTCCTCATTTCTCAAAACTCTCCTAGCTTGTAGAGGAAGCAATGGCCTTGATTAGAAATAAAATCAAATCCCAATTTTAAACTCTCATTCAATTTTTTTTTTCCTTCCTCATTTCTCAAAACTCTCACAACTTCTAGACAAAGAAAGAGCTCAAATTTGAATTAAAATCAAATCCCAATTTTCAAGTTCTCATTCATTTTTTCTTCTTTAAAAAACCTAGTTTGATAATTACAACGGATATTATTCAAAGCAACAACCTTGTCTTCTCATGAATGACATATCACACTTCTCTTTGAAATAGGTAGATTTTGAAGAAATCGAGGAAAGCCCAACCATTTGGTATTATAAAAGTGATGAAAAGAAGGGTATATAGATTTAAGAAGAAAATGAAATGAAATAACCTAAATTAATTCGATTAGTAGCACTATCTCTCTCCCAAAATGCTAACTCAAAACCACCAAGAAGAAGGTGAAAGAAAATGAGAAACAAAATAACTAGCACGCTCTGCAGCAGTTTCTATTATGAAGAGTTTCATATTTATCAAGACCATGACTTCTTATACAGCAAGGTACAGAGGTCAAGGATTCTCCTGAGGCTACAAACACTTATAATACAACTAGCTAAGCTTTACAATAGTGAAAAAGGAAACAAAAAAAAAGAACAAAATTAATAAACTTATGGTGCCATGATGTCCATCTATCATATAATTTATATATATACAGTGTTGTACCAAAAAGGAACGGTGATCCTCTCCTTGATTCACCTATCATTTCCGAAGCTGGAAATGATTCAAAGTATGCCTTGGATTATATCCTCTGGAGTAAGATGGGAGAGTTCAAAAGAGAAATTTGAAAAGTAAAGGACATAATGCCAACTTGGGAGGGAAAATCACATCCATCCTCCTCTTGGCTACTGCTGTTTTGGGTAGTAGAAGTCTCATTTTTGTAGTGTTAACAATTTGAGTCGAGTTGTGGCAAACAAGGAGGAACTAGTGCCATGGATCGGCCACTCTTGCCTCAGCTTTCTTTCCTTGGCACGGGCCGTCAATCAAGGTCTTGGATTTCGTACAATGTTCTGCCTCCTCCGCCACTGCCAGCGACAATCGTATTCTCCCGGAATTTCTCGTCCAGTGGGCTTCAGGATGATAGAACTGAGGGTTTTTTTTATCACCCACAGGGAATTAGAGATGAATTTGAGTCCATATTTTTGAAAATTCATGCCAATAAATCAATCTTTAAGGTAACCTTTCATTTACAGCTGGATGGAATTGATATAATATAGCCTTTAACTCTATAATTTAGGATTATGTTTGTCATTGTGTAATGTTATAGTCCTAAGCCCTTTCCTCTCTTCTTTACTTATGGAAAGTTTGAATCTTTGCTTCTACCATAGCTTTGCTTAGCCTTGTTTCTGCTTTATAGAACCCCAAATTTCTGATAGGCACTTCGTTTTGGGGACACAATTCTACAAATGATTGGTAAGATTGTCAGTCAGCCATTCTGCCAATGTTTATGGTTCTCCTTGTATGGTGGTGGAGTCTAGTCATACTTTGATCAGGTTTCGCATTTTGTGGAAAAGATTTCTATTCCTTCTCATCTTTGATTAATATAACTATATGTTCTGTTTTTTTTTTTTTCTTTTTGAATATCGATCAGTCATTCTAGGAAGATCTTAGCCTAACGTTTGCATAAGTTTTCCTGTGTGTCAACGCATTAGACCTTTTACTAGGCCTTGAGTTTTTAACATGAGCTTAGGCCTTCTTTCCCCTTTTCTTTTCCTTACCTTGCAGGATTTTTCTGTATGTTTGATCTATGCTGTAGTCAATTTCCATGATAATGCCAATTCTAAAAAGTAATTTGGTTATGTTTTTGATATTTAATATTCCTTTTGAAATGATACTGTAGTCAATTTCTATTCTAGGTGCTAGCATCTGCTATCTTTGCTAGATTTGGTCTAGTGTAGCATGAAGCAAAGTAGAAAAAAATGGTTGGTTTTTTTTATTCATTACACGTCTTTTGGGGAAAAGTGGGTTCATCATGCATCCTCTTTGGATTTTATTCCTTTTACTTTTCCTCTCTATTTTGTTTTGTCTAGAAAAAGTGTAGCATGTAGCATGATGCATTATTCTACCTTTTTCTGGCAAAATAAATGCATGCATTCAATCTAAGCAATTATGAGGATTTGGGAAGACAATGAGCCTAGGAGTTAAGATACAACTTAAGAACATGTTCGATCGGTTCCTTTTTTTATTTTGGAAAACAAGGAAAACAAATACTTAATTCAGAAAACAAGAATAATTTTCAAAAAACACTAAAATGGTGTTTACAATAACGATTTTCAGACCACCGACTCAATCTCTCCACTTTTTACCTTTTGTTTCTTTCCCTTCACACGTTTAAGAGAGCAGATAATCATTGTAACCATGAAGCCTTTTCGCATAATTCAGCCCTTTGCTTTTGTGACTCTTTATCCTTATATACATATGTACACATTTTTTTTAAGGGTATACAGTTTGGAGGGCATCTGCATTAATCATGCATGGAGGGTGGGAATAGTGGAAATACCTTTTAATTAAAAAGGATTGTCATGCTCTATCCTTCAATGGATAGACTATAATTTGAAATGCTGTTAGAATAACTGTATATAGTCTGGATTGTTAATGCCTAGCACTAACTACTGATCTATTGATCCTCCTCTAGTCTAGTCCACTGCCATCGACCATCTAGAATCCTTATAATTTTAGGAGTAATTTTGAATTGAAATGTTAGAATGTTAGACAGTTGATGCCCTGGTTTCAGGCATTGGAACTGGTGGTACAGTTACTAATTTTTGGGGGCACTGTACCAGTAAAGATAGCAAAGACCAGAAATGCAGGGAAGTGCGTCTTCTCTATGTAGTCTTCTTTAAATAATATGTAGTCTTCTTTTAAATATTTAAACATGACTGGTGAAGTGCATTTTTTTTTCTCAGGTTCAAGACGATTAATATGCAGTTTGAGGGGCTGCATCAGAAACTATCTCAGTGGACAGTTCCCGACACTGAGCTCCGAGAGTCTCTGAGGCTTGCAGTTGCTGAAATGCTGTTGCCCGCATCCAGAATTTCATCAAACATTTCAGGTTTGTTTTCTCATACTTCACAACCTTTTAATTATTTTTCCTTTCTGAAGAGATGTGAGTTAGATTTTTCTGTTTTGTTCAATGTTAAGCCTAGGTGATTGGGTGGATTTTCATGGCTATCTTAAGATGGTTTAGCAATTCTATCTTTGATTTTCCTTAAACTTATAGGTTATGTCTATAATGGCCTGCTTTACCAGGTCCTATTTAAGTTGCTCATATTTTTATACAGGGAAAGGATATATTATTAATGAGTTGATTGATTCTCAGTCCAAAATTGAATTATCTTCATACTTAACATGGATGCAGTGCAGGCCCATTGAATAGAATTTCTTAGGTGTTTTCGGAATGTTGGAATAGACTCTACCCCCAGGATTATTTTTCAACATATGAATATGAAAAAAGGAAACACTATTAGTATCAAAATTCAATCCCACTTTAACAAAGATTTTGATATCTCTCAACTATATTGTGTTGTGGTTTGTTTCATTTTTAATCTATTAATTTTTCAATTTTATTTTTAATTACAAAATCCAAAGAAGCCCTAAGCGACCTCATTGTTTTCAATTGCTCTTATCATGAACCATGTTTTTAGTCTTCATTTGCTCATTCACAGGACTTCAATTCAATTACAAACTGCTTCCTTCCTCATTTCTCAAAACTCTCCTAGATTGTAGAGGAAGAAATAGCTCAGATTAGAAATAAAATAAAATTCCAATTTTAAACTCTCATTCAATTTTTTCCTTCCTCGACATAACTCTCACAACTTCTAGACAAAGAAGGAACTCAAATTTGAATTAAAATAAAATCCCAATTTTCAAGTTCTCATTCATTTTTTCTTCTTAAAAAACTTAGTTTGATATTTACAACTAGATATTATTCAAACAAACCAACCTTGTTTTCTCATGAATGAAAGCATATCACACTTACTAAATTGGGTAGATTTTGAAGAAATCAGGGAAAGCTCAACCATTTGGAATTATAAAAGTGATAAAAGAGAAGGGTATATAGATTTAAGAAGGGCAAATGAAATGAAATAACCTAAATTGGTCAGTAGTAACATCTCTCTCCCAAAATGCTAACTCAAAAAACCACCAAGAAGAATGTGAAAGAAAATGAGAAACAAAAATAACTAGCCTGCTCTGCAGCAGTTACTATAGTAGAAGAGTTCCATATTTATCAAGACCATGACTTCTTATACAACACTGGCTGGGGGGGTCAAGTTCTCACCAGGCACAAACACTGATAATATAACTAGCTAAGCTTTACAATAGTGAAAAAAGAAACAAAAAAAAAAAGAACAAAATTAATAAACTTATGGGTGTCATGATGTCCATCTATCATATAATTTATATATATATACGGTATTGTACCAAAAAGGAACGGTGATCCTCTCCTTGATTCACCTATCATTTCTCGAAGCTGAAATGATTCCTAGTACTCTGGATTATATCCTCTGGAGTAAAGATGGGAGAGTTCAAAAGAGAAATTTGAAAAGTAAAGGACATAATGCCAACTTGGGAGGGAAAATCACATCCATCCTCCTCTTGGCTACTGCTGTTTTGGGTAGTAGAAGTCTCACTTTGTAGTGATAAAAGTAAGTTGTTATCCACCATTGGAATTGGGATGTTATTATTATTACTAATATGTTGTATTTCTGCGTTTGGGCCAGGCCTTTACTGTTGCTATTCTTGCTACATTAGCTGCCTTGTTAGCTGTTTCTACTGCCCTGTTCACCCTTTCATCCACCTTGGTCACATCATATGCCTTCTCTGCTGCTCGGCGTGCTTCCTGATAATCCAAAATCAAAATAAACCTTAACTTCTACCATTCTGTATTAGCTCATTTCTTAGAGTTTGGTTGTGATGGTGATGACTATGTTGATGATAAAGATAATGGTCTTGTTCCTGGATCTCTTTTTCCCCTCAAAGCTCTCATCTTTGAATTTGTTTGGATTTTGGGTCTGGTTTGATCATAAGATTGAATAAATTGATGGGTTTTTGTTTCTTTATTCATGGAATATCTTGGGGTTTCCTTTTCACCTTTGTGCTCTGTTTGGTTGAAGAAAGCAAACTAAAGTTTTTTTCTTTATTTGTTAAGGTGTACTTTGGGTGTTTCTTTTTATTTATTTATTTTTTCCTATATTCTATTTTGCAAACTGAATTGTACTTTCCAGGAAGTTGAGAGTTTGAGGGAGGGTAGGAGAAGCTTTTAGGGTTGCCTTGAGAAGATTTGAATGGTTTTATCTTCAGTCTTGAACCATATTCTCAACTGCATTTCCCTTTCAGAATTTCGAATGTTAGTTCTATTTCATGAAGTTGTTTTCCTTTTTCTGTAGGCCAAATGGATCCTAGTGAGATTCACTCCACTAGCATTAGTCTCAGAGATTACTCACATTATGCAGGCAATTCTCAGAGTCCCAAAAATCAGGGAAGCTACAATCCCCGAAAATCATGGATGCTGGAAGTGAGCTCAGCCTTCGCTGAAGTCCAACTTGGAATCAACTTTGCAGACAACTTCATGAAATCACCAATATCATTAAAATTTATGAACAATAAAATCATAACACAAATTAGGAAATGGAATTCTAACTTATCTGTTCATGAGCAGAGAAAATAAAGCCTTAGTAAAGGAGTTGAGCAAGCCAACAGAGGGAGCTGAGGAATGAATCAGCCATGTCTAGAGGAATGAATCACTTTGTCTTCGTTGTCTACTCCAATGCTGTCGCTACCCTCATCCTGTTCCCTCTATCTTTCATCATCCACAGGTCAATCTCTCCATCTATTTATTTTAATGATTAATTAGCCAACAAGAAACAAAACCCATGTTCTCTTTTTTGATCTCTATCTGTTTTTTTTTTCTTGTTTTGGATTTGCAGAACAAAGAGACCTCCTTTGAATTCTCTATCCTGTGAAAATTCTTCCTTTTGAGGCTGGCTGGATCTAGATGTTCTACCTCTACAGCTTCTCCTTGTTTGTTGGTTTTGAAGTGGGGTATGCATAGTCTTGTTGGTTAATTTTTGTGGGTTTTGGGTGCAGAACCGTGTCTACTCTTCATTCAGTCGTGGATTTGGGACAAGTTTATATGGGTGCAGCTTAAACCCCCTGCCTATGGAAGCGGTTACTTGTTTTCGTGTGATTTTTGCAAATTTGTAACATGGGTGACTTGAACTCTGTAATTCGGGTTATAATTGAATTCAAAGTTTATACTCAGTAGTGTGACTTGAAGAGTAGATTTTTTGGGTAACTTCTAAAGATTTTAAAAATATTCTGCAGCCTTCTTGTCCAACGCAAAGCATTCATTTCATTTTCCAACACAAAGCATTCATTTAATTGAAACTAGACTTGTGCACTGCTATTGCATCTATGGCCTCGGTCATAACCAAACTACGGCTGCAACACCTCCTATGGTTGTGGTCAGAACAAATCCCCGGTTATAAACACCTAGAACATCCCTACGGCCGTGGCTAGAACAAAACCACAGCTACAAACACCTAGAACATCCTTATGGCTGTAGCCAGAAACAAATTGCTGCTATAGATTCCTTGGGTTCGAACCCTCTCCTTGCAAATTTGAATATTTGATCCTTATTTATTGGTTTGAAAGTCTATAATGAATTCTTACTCTCCACATGCACGGATATGATTTCCGAATGTAATGCTTGTACTTGATCTCAGATCGAAGACTTGCTATCAGATTGTTTTGTCCATCAAGGATGAGGTTGAGGATCTTGAAAGAGCAGGCATTATAGTTATACAGGTATACGATGCTTGTATATCGAATCAACAAGATGCTTACGGTCCTTGAGACCAACATCCTTTAAGTTATATCACAATCAAACTAATTTTGAAATGGGCCAGCGAGGATGATAAAGCTACATCATAAAGCATGGCTATGTGTCGAGCTCGAACTTGAGGTCACTAACCTTTTTTATAACATGAATACTAATTTTATAAAATTCCTTTTTTGATAGTGATTTTACGCAAAACTTTTGAAAAGAAAGTAGATGTTTAATAAAATTATAAAAACATTTTTGAAAAATTTTAAAATATTGTTGAAAAATTAAAATTTGTAGAATGTTTATAACACTTAGATGTTATTTTCCTAAAAGTCATTTTCAAAAAATATTATAGTACATTCTTATGTGTCTCATCTCTTTATCACTTAAATCAAACCTTAAGAAAAATAATCACATTCTTAAAATATAAAAATTTGGTAGAATATTTTAGGACTATTAAAGTTAAGAATTAAGATACAATAAATCCATCTATGTAGTTTGTTATTTGTATTATTATTATTAATTTGGGGCCGGTTATAGAGTCAAATCACTTGGTTACAAAATTAGATCCAATGAGTTTGTGTAACATGATGTATATTTCTTTTAACCTATACTTTCTACATTAATTTTTTTAATCAATCCTTATAGGATTTAAAATAATCATTCAATTATTTGATTCCACTTGCCACATCCTCGTCTTGTTTAATTAATAACATTTAATTAAAAATTTCCCACTTAAGTATATATTATTAGGAGTTTATCCAGGTTCTTTGTCTTTTCATTTTCGAGAATTTTATTGGTCATTTGAATTGGTTTGAATTGTCTCGTAGTATACATTATCAGTCTACCTTGCTCAAAACTCAGAAGAAGTAAGAAAAGGGGAAGGAAGAGATGGCAGAGATCGCCGTTACAGTGGTCATCGATAGGTTGCTCTCCTTGCTCACTGAAGAAGCCAGATTATTGACAGGCGTCCACACCGAAGTTCAAGATATCAAAAAGACAGCTCCCTATTCATCCAAGCCACAAAAGGATGCAGATGCTAAGGCAAAGAAAGAACATATCGGCCATGGCGCCAAAGCTTGGGTCCAAGAGCTACGGGAGACTGCTTATTCCATAGAAGATCTTTTCGATGAATACATACATCATTTCGCAAATCGCCCTCGTCGGAGTGGGGTCATATTTGATTTCCTCTCTAAAGTTTCTTGTCTGATCGCGAATCTGAAACCACGCCATGAGATAGCCTCCAAGGTCAAGGATCTCAAGCTCAAAGTGGGTAAACTGAAGGAAGAAAGTTCAAGTTATGGGTTTATTAATTCAGTTGAGCAAGGATCAGGTGACACAATTAATGTTCCATGGCATGATCCAGGAGTGATATCTCTTTTCATTGAAGAAGCCGAAATTGTGGGTATTGAATCTCCCAAGGGTGAATTGATAAACTGGCTGGTAGAGGGAGCTGCAGAACGAACTGTGATTTCGGTGGTAGGCATGGGCGGCCTTGGCAAGACGACTCTTGCCAAAGGTTTATGACAACAAAGGTCACGTGGAACGGTTTGTTTACCGTGCTTGGATCATACATATATAGTCATTCAAGATGGAAATGGTACTAGAACATGATCAAATTCTATATGAAGCAATGAAGGAGCCAGTTTCTGAGGCCATGGATGCAATGGACGAGATTTCTCTTATTGATCTACTGAAGAAGTATTTGGAGGATAAAAGGTACGCCATTGTTTTTGATGATGTCTGGAGGTTAGAGTTTTGGGGATTTATTAAATACGTTTTACCCGAAAACAGAGGGCAGCAGGATAGTGATTACAACTAGAAACGTTAGGAAGTAGGTTGTGCTATTAAGAATCTCGATTTCATCATGTTCACAATCTTCAACCACCCCCTGAAAGTTCATTAGGAATATTCTGTAAGAAGGCATTTCAGGATTCTCGCTGTCCTTCAGAATTAGAGAAAATTTCCATTGATATTGTTAAAAGATGCGCAGGATTGCCGCTTGCAATTGTGGCAATTGGCGGTGCTTTATCGACAAAACAGAAGAATGAGTTAGAATGGCAGAAATTTAATGAGAGTCTTGGCTCCCAGTTTGAAACTAATCCCCATCTCGAAAGTATCACTAAGATTCTCTCCCTCAGTTACAATGACTTGCCTCACTACCTCAAGCCTTGTTTCTTGTACTGTGCCGTTTTTCCCGAGGACTATTCGATCAATTGTGCAAAACTCATCCGCCTGTGGATAGCTGAGGGATTTGTGAAGGGAAAAAAAGGGATGTCATTGGAACAGAGGGCGGAAGAATACTTGAATGAGCTGATTCACCGAAGCTTGGTTCAATTGTCAGAGGTGGATCATTTAGGAAGAATTAGAAGATGCAAAGTCCATGACTTGATGCGTGAGATTATCCTCAAAAGGCTGAGGTTGAGCTTTTTGTCATGTTTTGGGGGCGGGCTCGAGCCAATGGAAAATTTAGGCAGCGAATCAGTTCAAAAAGGAACAAATACTATTCTTGTGGAGACTATTCATAGAAAGCGCCGCGGATCCGCTCACTTTGCTTTGACATCGATGCTTAGTGCACATGCTCACGTGGTATATCCTTTACCAACTTTAACTTTTTGAAAGTATTGGATTTTGAAGATGCTCCTCTGTATAGTGTTCCAAAAGATTTGGGAAATCTATTCCACTTGAGGTACTTAAGTCTGAGGAGGACAAAAGTCAAGATGCTTCCAAAGTCCATAGGTAAGCTACAAAACCTACAAACTTTGGATCTCAGGTCCCTTATTGGATGCGCTTTCCGATTGAATCCACGGGCTTAAAAGTTGCGCCATATTCTAGCCTATTCTTATCACTCGACTCTTGAAGTGAGATTCTTTACTACTAGAGGAGTACAGATAGGAGAGGGGATTGGCAGTATGCTACTACAGACTGCGGCGAGTTATGTGGAGGCAAATAATGGGAGGGCTAATTGAAGAGTGGGAAGCTAAAGGCGGAGTTGAAAATGGGCATTGTAAACACACTTATGGAAAAGAAAGAGCGGGCCAAATATGTGGCCTCCATTTCAAATATGAAATACCTTGAATCATTAGACATAATTTCAAAAGGATGATGGTATTCTCAACTTCTAGTATATCGAATCCGCTTTCTGAGATATCTTGGCTCTTAGTGAGGAGGCTTAAGCAAGTTACATTGGCTTCGTCTTCAAAATCTAGTTCGTGTAGGTTTAGTAAATAAGAGGTTAAGCTATGATCAGAGTAGAGTCCTCAAGCTTCCTAATCTATTGGGCTTGTTTCGGCCAATGCATATGGCGGTGAATACTTTTTGTTTCTGAGAATTAGGTTTAGCGATAGGATTACGTCTCTTTAACATGAAGGGACTAAAAACTGCGAAAAATACATGAAGAACCTTTTACTTTGTTCTCGAACATCTTGAAATTCAACCTAGCCCACAAATGGAGGTGCCTTCTGGGATTCGCCTGCTTAAAACCCTGACAAGGATTGATTTTTTTGGCATGCCAAGAGAATTTGCATGCAGTATGCTACCTGACATGGCGAAACTATCACATAGTTGGTGTATTCCCCAACATGTTTTTCCACGAGGTTCCATGCTGATGGTCGAAAGATCCTGCGCCTAAGATGACCCACCAAAATTCGGTAAGTTAGGTTATTTGTTGTTTTTTTCTTTTTTAGTTGAATATTTATTCGACTTCAATCTTTATATATTTAAGCTTGAGTTCAAGACTGATATGATTGATGGCCTTGAGTTACTATGGGATCTATGACTACTATACAATGATTTTTATAACTTTTAAATGACCCTTATCAAGTTCAAGACTTCAATCTTTTAAATGGACATCTTATCAAGTCAAATGACCCTTTTAATAAGTCATCTTACCCTAAAAATCTATTATAACTTTTTATTTTTACTTGAAGACTTGTGCACGTTGATGTTATCGTATCCCTTGATCATTTATGTTTGTTTCTTGATCTAAATTTCCACCGTTTTTTTATTGACTTATTTCCATTTTGTTCGTTGAAGAAAAAAAGTACCGGTATATTTTTGTATTTATTTTGCATATTTTTGTTTTAACAGATGTTGAAGGAATATTTTTCTATTCTTCATTGTTTCCAGATTTTATCTTTGGATTCATTGCATCATGATAGATTTCTGAAGTTCTTTATATGCATCTATGAAGAAAAATCATCAACATTCAAGAGTCTCGGTCATCATCTTCCCACACCGCTAGATATTCATATCAGGTGGAGTTCTTCAAAAGACCTAATTGTTTGCGACAAGAGGATGTCACTTAGCCATTCAGACTCTTTGACTTTTGGAATATATCGAGTTAATTAGAATTTGTTTCTTGTATTATTAAATTTGTTTTGACTTTGTGTGCTTGCTAGCTATTTCTTATATGTATAGGAGTCTTAAATATCCCCTTATCGATAAGTCGGGTTCACATTTGTTATCTTATAAATAATATGATGCATGTATTATCTTAGTGAAAGCGTATTGAGAAAAAAAAATTGGTGAGTATGAAAATAGTTCATCAATGAATAATGACATGAAATAGACATTACTAGAGTAAATAATAAATGAAATAATGATAGTTAAAAATTAGGCACTATTAATAAATGGTCATTTAAAAGAATATATATTATTAAAAAAGAAGACTTAAAGCATTGGTGATCAAATAACCCTTAATTGATGATTGTTAGAAAGATGACTTTTTTGACAATTTTCATCATAAACAAAAATAATTTATTTTCCTTACCATTGTCTTTTAATATGCTTAATTGTTGTACAATTTTATGTATAATCGATCAAGGCCTATTTGTTTTCAAAATATGATCTTTGTTAAATGAACACCTCAATTCACCTATTACCTCGGATTTTTGTCACACACACATTACTTTTCCTTTAGACTATCATCTTAATGTCTCTAAACATGATTCCTAATGTTGCTGAGGAAATACGTATTAATATTCTTTTATTTCTTTTCTTAAATTCTTATCACCGTATTTGCATGAATTCACAAAAACTAGTATCAGAGCGTAGTTGAAACTCATTTTGAACTTAAATAGTCCATCAACAACTTAAATATTACATTTGAAACTCATTTTGAAAGCCATAATTTACCAGAAAAATTTCAAAGATTTCTTGTCACATCCTGATTTTTTTAATTAAAAAATGAAATGATTTTGAACTGACAGGTGGCTTTACCTTGTTATAACCGAGGAAGCTTTGATGAACAATAATATGAATTTAAGAATATGAAGATAAAGAAGTCATAATAAAAATGCATGAGAGGTTTTAATGTGATTCGATTAATTATGCCTATATACATGGATGAAAGAGAATATTTCCACTATTCTTGAAAACACAGAGAACAAGATTGGAGTATCAAAGTATTGTGACGACTAGGAAAAATCCCAAAACCCTAAGATGCCCACAACACCGAGAAAATACCTCATAAAACTCTTGATCTCTTAAACCTTTACATCTCTACACACACTAAATCTTTCTCATAACTTTTTCTTCTCGTGACCCAAAATAATTATAGGGGTAATCTTAAAAACTTTTCTTATTTTATAAGAAAATATAATATTATAGTAATAGAAGAAATACAAATTATCCTATAAAATATTATTTATAAAAAGGAATTAATACTAAATTGGAATTTGAAAAGTATTCTCCACTTAACCCAAGATGCACTAAGCCCCATTAGAATTGGATTTCGATTGCACAAACGGGTGTGGAAGCCAATCAAAAGGCATACTTTGTGCACAAGCGAGGAAACAAAAGTGTCTAATATTTTTCATTAAAGTGCGGAGTTTTTCATTGAGCAATAAAAATTGTATTTTTAATAATTAGATATTGTCGTCTTACAAACATCTTCAAGAAACAAAAATCCACGAGAAGTTAGGCGGGTAAAAACCTTGGCTTTATATGTGTTTTAAGTATTTTCCTTTAAGTAAAATAACATTACATAATAAATCCATTAAGAGAATTTTAATTAAAAAGTAAAGATTAATTTCTTAAATTTCATGATAGAACTTGTAGTAAAATAATTATCTGTCCAAACGATATTCAGAAAAACATTGATTATAAGATTATGAAAATATTAAATTTATAATAAACTATAATGAGTTAGTTTTTTAAGTTATTCTTATTATTATTATTATTAGTTGAATTTTTTACTATTAAATTCACCATTGATAAGTTTAACTTAGTGGTTTAGAGATGCAGCGGGGCATAGAAAGATATCAAATTTCGAAATCTTATAATGTTATAATACAATGTGAATATATATAAAAAAAATTCACCATTGACAAAAATAAAAATAAAATAAACAATAATTAAATGAACAAAATTTTATAATCTTATTCTTTGTTCAATTTCATTAGCTTTTTTTCTAAAAAAAATATATTAATCTAGAAAACAAGGTAGCTAAAAGGGGTAGCAACATTAATTACTTGGAAAAGAAGATTATAAGATTATTGTATTATCAAAGGGTAATTGATATGAATAATTCGTAGTTTGGTCGGTGTTGCTTTAATTAGTCTCGATCGGTCTTTAGTGTCTCGATCGATTCTTATTTGTTATTCTGCATGTATTGTTTGCTTAGGAATAATGCTATGTTTGGGGTTCTGTATCTTATTGGTCTGATGGAAAATGATTGGCTTAGTAGGTTAAAAAATATCACATAATAAATATCTAATTGGTCCCAAAAAAAAAAAAAAAAAAAAAAATATATATATATATATATATATATTATTTATTTATTTATTTATTTATTTTTTTTGTAAAATCAGTTTGATCCCCATCCCTCCTCTCCTTCATCTATGGCCACATGTTATTATCTAATTTAGCTCCAAAATTTTTAAGTTTTAAAAAAAAATTCAATTTTATCCCACATGTTATTAGCAATCTCTCCATGGCGTCTTTCAAGTGAGCCTGAATCATGCCATTAACAATTGGGTTTATTTATGCTGTTGTATTCAATGGCAAGACATTATCTTTGATGGAAAATCCCTTATTTTGCAACCCTGAGGTTCAATCAATGGGTTGAAGGTGGAGGTGGAGGACAAAAGAACGAGAGAGAGGGGGTGGAGATATTTTTTTACAAAATAAAATTTTTTGAGAGCTAATTAGATATTGACAGTGAGTAAAAAAGAAGGAAAGGCGTGGGTGTTTTGCTTTCTTATATCAATCACTTCGATGTCTAAGGATATCTGATCGGGGGCCCCTCAAATGTGAATTATTTCTAGTTAAATAATAGGTGGGATTAATTAATCGATCAGTATGGATTATTCGCATCGTCAGCTATGAATTATGTCGTACTCGATTACAACCAAAAGTGATGGTCAAACTATATGTCATTCTATCAATTATCTATGATCGTAAATTAAACCATCTATCCTCATCATCATCATCATTAGTTTATAATTGATATATGTAACTAGTAATTAGCCTATCCTTTTACCTTTTTCAAATAGAAATATTGCATTCATATGACAAAGTTGAAAGAAAACGTAAAGAAAAATAAATATATGAGTTTTGAGAAAAGCACCTTGTCATATTTCTTCATGATATTGGAAAAGGCCAAGGAATTCATGAAGCTGTTTCATAGATAAATGATTGTGAGTGTTAGCATGAGCAAATAGACAAATTTTGTGGATAATTTACCTATAGCTTTTTAGCGGGCGAAGCTTATTGTAGAATTCAATAAAAGCCCGTTTAAGCTGATTTTCAACTTTCTCTAAATTTTTCTTGGTGAAATTATATAAATTAAGATGAAAAGAAAGCTACAAAGTATAAGATATTATATAAATTATTAAAATTAGATGTAATTGAGTTAAAAATAATGAAACAATTTTTTTATATTATTCTCTCAAAAATGATTTATATTATACGTATTTAAGGAATTATAAAATTATAATATAATTATTACTATATGTATTATAAAATTAATTAATTTTATGTAACAAAGCAATATAAAAGAATCCATAATTATTATAATACATTACAGCAATAATATTTATAAAAATATAACGGTTAATCGTTAAAGGACAAATCCCAATAAAATTACAAATACAACGTTTTTCATTTAAAATCCAAATACGAGTATAAAAAGAGGGTTAGAATTATAAAAAAGTGATTCAATATGAGAATGAGTTTATATGGATGAATGATGATTTTATCTTGAGATGCCGTATATATTAAAATTTTGTTTGAGAAAACACGAGATCTTGTATCATCATAATCCCAATAGTTAAAAGCTACCGTTACTTATATGAGAATAAAACTTATAATTAAAAGCCCTACAAAAAAAACACATTTTCGGATAAATGTCAGGAGATTTACCTTTACACTTTTAGGAACATTTTTGTCCAAAGTAAAATATTTTCATGATTACTTTTGAAAAAGATTAGTTTTATGAAGAACTTTCTTTTTATCCCACTTTCTAAACAATTCTCAAAATATAAATTATTTCAATAATTGATATTAAAAGATAACAATAATTTATGTTAAATTTAAATATTGATGAAAAGGAATTTCCAACATCTTCAAATATATCTTTAAATTAATTTAATAAAATGAATTTTTATTTAAGATAAATTTTCTTTAAAATTTATTTATTAAAAAATACTATAATTAGATTAATTTTTATTTATAATTATGATTAACTAAATTAATTTGGTATATAAAATTGAAGATAAAATTAAAATATTTATTTAATTAAATCTAGCATATAAATGTTATAGTTAAATAAATTCCCTCCCTTTGTCTAGTCACGTACATATACAAATTGGGTAAGAAATTAATTTCTCAAATACATAATGATATTTTTATATAATTATAATTTCAACCCTCTCTCCTTTCCTTTTCTTCGATGCCCTTCTCAAATTAATCCCTCCCCTTATTTTCCGTCGCCATCCCTTTCAGCTTCGCTTCCCCACCGCAGGCAACCACTCCTACTGTGAAGTTTGACCAGCTTCCCCGATCGTCTTCCACCGGCTGCCCCGACCGACCGTCTTCCATCGTCGTCTTCCATCGTGGCACTACCTATTACCTAGGGTTAGAAAACTAGTGGATCCTGGTAAGGAGTGTCGATTTTGTTCTTTTTGAAAGGAATATCAGATTTCCATTGCGATTTTGTGTCGCGAAACTGAAACCACGCCATGAGATAGCCTCCAAGGTAAAGGATCTCAAGCTAAAAGTGGGTAACTGAAGAAGTATTTGGAGGATAAAAGGTACGTCATTGTTTTTGATGATGTCTGGAGGTTAGAGTGTTGGGGATTTATTAAATACGTTTTACCCGAAAACAGAAGAGGCAGCAGGGTAGTGATTACATCTAGAAACGTTGAAGTAGGTTGTGCTCTTAGAGAATCTCGATTTCATCATGTTCACAATCTTCAACCTCTACCCCCTGAAAGTTCGTGGGAACTCTTCTGTAAGAAGGCATTTCAGGGTTCTTGCTGTCAGCAAATTAAAGAAAATTTCCATTGATATTGTTTACCAAAAGATGCGCAGGATTGCCGCTTTACAATTTGGCAGCAATTGGTGGTGCTTTATCGACAAAACAGAAGAATGAGTTAGAATGGCAGAAATTTGTGGCAGTCTTGGCTCCAGTTAGAAATAATCCCATGTTGAAAGTTTCCGCCTAAGATTCTCTCCCTCAGTTACAATGACTTGCCTCACTTCACTCAAGCCTTGTTTCTTGTACTGTGCCGTTTTTCCCGAAAGGCTGATGATCATTTGGCACGAAGAAACTCATCCGGCTTTGGGTTGCTGAGGTTGGCAGAAAGGGAAAAAGGGGTGCCATTGGAACAGAGGGGAAGAATACTTGAATGAGTTGATTCACCGAAGCTTGGTTCTATTGTCAGAGGTGGATCATGGAGGAGAATCAGAAGATGCAAGTCCATAACTTGATGCGTGATTATCCTCAAAAGGCTGAGAGTTGAGCTTTGCCATGTTTTGGGAGTCGAAGACTCGAGCTTCAATGGAAAATTTAAATTGTGGATCAGTTCAAGAACAAATACCTGGCTGCTGTGGAGACTATTGTAATAAGAAAGCAGCATGAATCCGCTCAATTTGCTTTCATCAATGCAGTGCCCATGCTTCTGAAACAGTATATCCTTTACAAACTTTTAAGCTTTTTATGAAAGTATTGGATTTTGAAGATGCTCCTCTGTGTAGCAGTTCTGAAGATTTGAAATCTATTCCATGAGGGTTTCAGCTAGGCCTGGGAGACAAACGTCAAGATGCTTCCAAAGTCCATAGATGGCTACAAAACGTACAAACTTTGGTCTCAAGCGGTCCCACTTGTGGATCGTTTCCAGTTGAGATCACTGGCTTAAAAGTTGCGCCATATTCTAGTCTATTCTTATCACTTCAATCCTGAAGGGAGATTCTTTACTGTTAGAGAGTACATAGGAGGAATTGGCAGTATGCTAGACTTGCAGAAGCTGTGTGTTATGTGGAGACAAGTAATGGAGGGGCCTAATTGAAGGCTGGGAGAAGCTAAGGCATTTGAGAAAACTGGGCATTATGCAAAGCCTTATGGAAGAAGGCAGACCAGTATGTGTGCCTCCATTTCAAAATGAAGTACAGCCGAATCATTAGTCATATTTTCAAGGATATGGTATTCTGAATCTTGAGTCTGCAAGGAGGCTTAAGCAGGCTCCCGAACTGGCTTCGCGTACTTCAAAATCTAGTTAGTGTTAGCTACTAAATTCGGAGTTAGCTATGATCCGATGGAAGTCCTCCAAACTCTCCTAATCTATTAGACTTTTTCTGTAATGCATATAAGCGGTGAATACTTTGTTTTACAGAGTCAAGTTTTAGAAACTACAGAAAATATTACTTCTCTTTAACATGAAGGGATTCCGAAAACTCTGATGTATACATGGAGAACTTTTCCTGTTATTGGTATCTTCAGTGGTTGTGTTTGGGTTTTTGTAACGTTGCCTACTCAACCAACAAGATCAGTTAACGTACCAAGAAATTGCGTGATCATTTCTTCCAGATAATAATATCGCGATTGGTATTTTAATCTTTAAAAGTCCGTATATGTCAGCGAAGTCCTGACGAATGTCTAATTAAATGATTGGGTTCGTTTTTTTTAGTTCGTTGTGGAAGTGTAAAATATTATTGTTGCGTTCGATGATTTCGTTCAGACGTGGTTTCATGATCTTTGTACTGTAATGTTTGTTTGACGATGTTATCAGTTCTAGACGTGATCTTGAACATCTTATCGATGGGCGAACCGCTTTAACGGTTATCTTATAAAAAGTCATATTCCTCTTACTATTTCCAGTGTGATGTTATGTATTATAACTGTTAGAGCGGATGGATGTTGCTTTTGATCAGATTATATATATTATTCGATCTAATAATGTATTCAGATGATAGATGAAACGATGTATTCTCTCATTGGTACAATTTTGTTCGAATGATGGAAAATTCATGCGTTCTTGTAGATTATAACTGGTTCTGATGTGTCCGTGATGAATTTTGAAAATTTATTTATAATACTGAAGAAAAATGTCGGCATTCTGAGTGTCGTGATCATCATGTTCGCCATAAATGTTAATCGATGAGATCGCTGAAGTTGACGTAATAAGGATATCCGCAAATAACAGACTCAACGGTTTAGAATAGTGGATGTTTCTTCTCGTTATTAATTTGTTCATTGTTTTGACCTGTAAATATTACTCATGTATGGATCTTGATATCGCCGTCGGAGTGGATTTTGCGTTTTGTCTGTAAGACGGTGGATGGTGTCGTATGATATTCTAAGGATCTGATTAATAATATTATAAGTGTTGTTCAAATATTCCGAATGGTTCAGTCAAATGATGATAATTATGATAAGTTGATGGTTCTAAAACCTCTTAAAGAATTCGACGACGTGTTGATCTGGTGACTCAAAATGTTGATAGCGACCATATTAATGTAACCTGATCTTCGACGATCTTGACCGCCGAATGCAAACCACTGGTGTTTGTCTGTGTGACCTCAATAACCATTTGGCGGATAATGAATGGATGGGATGCGCCCAGTTGTTCGTTGTGTTTCCGCTCTCTGTCGATTTTCGCCGTTGTGCGTTCTCCATCGGGGAAGCCGAAGCGATTACCGGATAAGATGCCGGGTATTACCGCTCGCATAAACTGCCATGGCGACGGGCGTGACGTATTCGTATCATCATGCTGCAGATGACTGA
Source organism: Tetrastigma voinierianum (assembly GCA_016808115.1). Lineage (NCBI taxonomy): Eukaryota > Viridiplantae > Streptophyta > Magnoliopsida > Vitales > Vitaceae > Tetrastigma > Tetrastigma voinierianum. Next base: position 104,940 of record JAEQBH010007424.1, on the reverse strand, counting down.
GAATGTCTCTTGGTTCCATCGAAGTGACCGAGATGTGACGGTTGTATCGACGGATGGAAGGGTGGGTGGACCGCGTTGAGAGTTGACTTTCGATGAATCAATCTTGAACGTATATTATGACGAATTGATAATATTAACCTGTTTCTCATTACCGGATTCGGCGTCGTAGTGATCGATGCGATCTGACTCTTCTCTGCACGGAAGACGGGATGACAATATACGAGCTGCCACGTTTCTTATAAGTTGAAGTTTTGGCGATATTTTTGTATGTTTTGAAGTTGTTCTTGGGTTAAGGCAGAGGATTGCGTCAGTCAACCATTACCGCATAAAATATTTATCAGTTCTCTTCATGATAGATGAATCTGCGATAATACCGGATCTGGGATTTTGGGATTTTCGTTATTCCTGTCTGTTAATATAACTAACATTCATTATTATTTCGAATATGGTTTGGGTTCGTTCTGATCTTCGAACGTTTTCGCGAAGATGATTTATTGTTACGAACATAGTTTCGTGACTTGTTCTTCATCTTTCTTTGTTGGATTTCTGTATGTTGGGTTAAACAAGATCTTATGCTGTAGTCAATTTCCATGATAATGCCAATTCTAAAAAGTAATTTGGTTATGTTTTTTATATTTACTGTTTCTTTTTAAATGATACTGTAGTCAATTTCTATTCTAGGTACCAGCATCTGCTATCTTTGCTAGATTTGGTCAAGTGTAGCATGAAGCAAAGTAAAAAAAAATGGTTGGTTTTTTTTTATTCATTACACGTCTTTTGGGGAAAAGAGGGTTCATCATGCATCCTCTTTGGATTTTATTCCTTACTTTTCCTCTCTATTTTGTTTTTGTCTAGAAAAGTGTAGCAAGTAGCATGATGCATTATTCTACCTTTTTTTCTGGCAAAATAAATACAATACATTCAATCTAAGCATTTGAGGATTTGGGAAGACAATGAACCTAGGAGTTAAGATACAGCTTAAGAACATGTTTGATCAGTTCCTTTTTTTATTCTGGAGAGAACCGCGGAGAAACTAAATACTTGGTCGGAAAACAAGAATAATTTTCAAAAAACACTAAAATGGTGTTTACAATAGCGTGATTTTCAGACCATGACTCAATCCTCCACCACCTTTTACCTTTGTTTCTTTCCCTTCACACGTTTAAGAGAGCAGATATTCCTTGTAACCATGAAGCCTTTTCTCATAATTCAGCCCTTTGCTTTTGTGACTCTTTATCCTTATATACACATTTTTTTAAGGGTATACAGTTTAGAGGGCATCTGCATTAATCATGCATGGAGGGTGGGAATAGTGGAAGTACCTTTTAATTAAAAAGGATTGTCATGCTCTATCCGTCAATGGATAGACTATAATTTGAAATGTTGTTAGAATAACTGTATATAGTCTGGATTGTTAATGCCTAGCACTAACTACTGATCTATTGATCCTCTTCTAGTCTAGTCAACTGCCATTGACCATCTAGAATCCTTATAATTTTAGGGATCAAGGAATGTATGGACAGTCTTCATGTGAATAGTCCAAATTTCGGAGTAATTTTGAATTCTTGAAATGTTAGAATGTTAGAAAGTTGATGCCTAGTTTCAGGCATTGGAATTTAATTGGTACATTTATTAGTGGGGCACTGTACCAATAAAGATAGCAAAAAGACCAGAAAATGCAGGGAAGTGCATCCTTATAGATTGCTTTCCTCCTCTTCTTTAAATAATATGTAGTCTTCTTTTAAATATTTTAACATGACTGGTGAAGTGCATTTTTCTCAGGTTCAAGACGTTTAATATGCAGTTTGAGGAGCTGCGTAAGTATATCTCAGTGGACAGTTCGAACGCTGAGCTTCAAGAGTCTCTGAGGCTTGCAGTTGCTGAAGTGCTGTTGCCCGCATACAGAATTTCATCAAACATTTCAGGTTTGTTTTCTCATACTTCACAACCTTTTAATTATTATTCCTTTCAGAAGAGATGTGAGTTAGAATGTTCTGTTTTGTTCAATATTAAGCCTAGGTGATTTAGTGGATTTTCATGGCTATCTTAAGATTGTTTAGCAATTCATCTTTGATTTTCTTTACTTAAACTTATAGGTTATGTCTATAATGGCGTGCTTTAGCAGGTCCTATTTAAGTTGCTCATATTTTTATACAGGGAAAGGATATATTATTAACGAGTTGATTGATTCTCAGTCCAAAATTGAATTATCTTCATACTTAACATGGATGCAGTGCAGGCCCATTGAATATAATTTCTTAGGTCTTTTTGGAATGTTGGAATAGACTCTACCCTCAGGATTATTTTTCAACATATGAATGTGAAAAAAAGAAACACTATTAGTATTATCAAAATTCAATCCCAATTTTACCAAAGATTTTGATATCTCAACTATATTGTGTTGTGTTTTTTTCATTTTTAAAATATTAATTTTTTCAATTTATTTTTAATTACAAAATCCAAACAAGCCCTAAGACCTCATTGTTTCAATTGCTCTTCTCATGAACCATGTTTTTAGTCTTCATTTGCTCATTCACAGGACTTCAACTCGATTACAAACTGCTTCCTTCTCATTTCTCAAAACTCTCTAGCTTGTAGAGAGGAAGAAATGGCTCAGATTGAAATAAATCAAATCCCAATTTTAAGCTCACTCCAATTTTTTTCCTTCCTCATTTTTCAACTCTCACAACTTCTAGACAAAGAAAGAGCTCAAATTTGAATTAAAATCAAATCCCAATTTTCAAGTTCTCATTCATTTTTTCTTCTTTAAAAAACTTAGTTTGATAGTTACAACTAGATATTATTCAAACAAACCAACCTTGTCTTCTCATGAATGAAAGCATATCACACTTACTGAAATGGGTAGATTTTGAAGCAATCAGGGAAAGCCCCAGCCATTTGGAATTATAAAAGTGATAAAAGAGAAGGGTATATAGATTTAAGAAGAGCAAATGAAATGAAATAACCTAAATTGGTCAGTAGTAACATCTCTCTCCCAAAATGCTAACTCAAAAAACCACCAAGAAGAAGGTGAAAGAAAATGAGAAACAAAAAGAACTAGCCTGCTCTGCAGCAGTTTCTATAGTAGAAGAGTTCCATATTTATCAAGACCATGACTTCTTATACAACACTGGCTGGGGGGGTCAAGTTCTCACCAGGCACCAACACTTATAATACAACTAGCTAAGCTTTACAATAGTGAAAAAGAAAAAAAAAAAAAAGAACAAAATTAATAAACTTATGGGTGTCATGATGTCCATCTATCATATAATTCATATATATATATATATATATACGGTGTTGTACCAAAAAGGAACAGTGATCCTCTCCTTGATTCACCTATCATTTCCCGAAGCTGAAATGATTCCAAGTACATGCCTTGGATTATATCCTCTGGAGTAAAGATGGGAGAGTTCAAAAGAGAAATTTGAAAAGTAAAGGACATAATGCCATTGGGAGGGAAAATCACATCCATCATCCTCTTGGCTACTGCTATTTTGGGTTGTAGAAGTCTCACTTTTGTAGTGTTAAAGTAAGTTGTTATCCACAATATCACACCATTGGAATTGGGATGTTGTTATTGTTACTATTATGTTGTATTTGCTTTTGGAGGACCTTTACTGTTGCTATTCTTGCTGCATTAGCTGCCTTGTTAGCTACTGCTCTACTGCCTGTTCACCCTTCATCCACCTTGGTCACATCCATATGCCTTCTTTGCTGCTCGCGTGCTTCGATAATCAAAATAAATAAACCTTCACTTCTACCATTCTGTATCAGCTCATTTCTTGGAGTTTGATTGTGATGGTAATGATGATGTTGATGGTGGTGATGATAGAGATGATGATAAAAATAATGGTTTTTTTCTTGGATCTCTTATTCCCCTCAAAGCACTCATCTTTGAATTTGTTTGGATTTTAGTTTCTGATTTGATCATAAGATTGAATAAATAGATGGGTTTTTGTTTCTTTATTCATGGAACTCTCTTGGGGTTTCCTTTCACCTTTATTATCTTTTGGTTAAAGGAAGCAAACTAATTTTTTCTTTATTTGTTAAGGTGTACTTTAGGTCTTTCTTTGTATTTATTTATTTTTCCCTATATTCTATTTTGCAAACTGAATTGTACTGCCAGGAAGATGAGAGCTTGAGGAGGTGGAAGGAGAAGCTTTTAGGGTGCCTTGAGGAAGAATAGAATGGTTTGTTTTAAGTCTTGAACCCATATTCTCATTGCATTTCCTTTCAGAATTTCCCAATGTTGGATTCCATTTCATGATTGTTTTCCTTTTTCTGTGGGCCAAATGGATCCTGGAAGTGGGATTCACTCCATAGCAGTGGTCTCAGAGATTACTCACATTATGCAAGCAATTCTTGGAGTCCCGAAAATCATGGCTGCTGGAAGTGAGCTCAGCTTCAGCTGAAGTCCAACTTGTAATCAACTTTGTAGACGACTTCATGAAATCACCCAATATCAGTAAGTATGAAACAATAAAATCATAACACAAATTAGGAAATGGGATTCTAACTTATCTGTTCATGGGCAGAGAAAATAAAGCCTTAGTAAAGGAGTTGAGCAAGCCAATAGAGGGAGCTGAGGAATGAATCAGCCATGTCCAGAGGAATGAATCGCTTCGTCTTCGTTGTCTACTCCAATGTTGCCGCTACCCTCATCCTATTCCCTCTTTCTTTCATCATCCACATGTCAATCTCTCCATCTATTTAAATAATGATCAATTAGCCAACAAGAAACAAAACCCATGTTCTCTTTTTTGATCTCTATCTGTTTTTTTTTTTCTTGTTTTGGATCTGCAGAACAAAGAGACCTCCTCTGAATTCTCTCTCCTCTGCAAATTCTTCCTTTTGAGGCTGGCTGGATCTAGATGTTCTACCTCTACAGCTTCTTGTTGTTTGTTGGTTTAGTGGTATGTAGTCTTGTTGGTTCATTTTTGTGGGTTTGGGTGCAGAACTGTGTATTCATATTAATGGAGAGAGATTGTGTCTACCTTCATCAGTGGATTTGGGACAAGTTTAAATGTGTGCAGCTTAAACCCTGCCTTTGGAAGCAGTTACTTGTTTTAGTGTGATTTTTTCAAATTTTTAACATCGGTTACTTGAACTCTGTAATTCGGGTTACAATTGAATTCAAAGTTTATACTCAGTAGTGTGACTTGAACTCTTGATAAGAGCAGATTTTTTGGTAAATTCTAAAGATTTAAAAAATATTCTGCAGCCTTCTTGTCCAACGCAAAGCATTCATTTCATTGTCCACCACAAAGCATTCATTTAATTGAAACTATGAAGGTGATGATGATGGTGATGATAAAGATAATGGTTTTGTTCCTGGATCTCTTATTCCCCTCAAAGCTCTCATCTTTGAATTTTTTTGGATTTTGGGTCTGGTTTGATCATAAGATTGAATTAATAGATGGATTTTTGTTTCTTTATTCATGGAATCTCTTGGGGTTTCCTTTTCACCTTTGTGCTCTGTTTGGTTGAAGAAAGCAAACTAAAATTTTTTTCCTTTATTTGTTAAGGTGTACTTTGGGTTTTTCTTTTTATTTATTTATGTTTTCCTATGTTCTATTATTTTGCAAAATTGAATTGTACTTTCAGGAAGATGAGGCTTGAGGAGGTGGAAGGAGAAGCTTTTAGGGTGCCTTGAGGAAGATTTGAATGGTTTGTCTCAAGTCTATTTATGTTTTCCTTTTCTGCTTAGGCCAAAATGGATCCTGAAGTGAGATTTCACTGCTGCTTGAGTGGTCTCAGAGATTACTCACATTATGCAGGCAATTGTCGGAGTCCCAAAAATCAGGGAAGCTACAATCCTCGAAATTCATGGATGCTGGAAGTGAGCTCAGCCTCCACTAAAGTCCAACTTGGAATAAACTTTGTAGACTACTTCATGAAATCACCTAATATCAGTAAGTATGAAACAATAAAATCATAACACAAATTAGGAAATGGAATTCTTACTTATCTGTTCATGAGCAGAGAAAATAAAGCCTTAGTAAAGGAGTTGAGCAAGCCAACATAGGGAGCTGAGGAATGAATCAGTCATGTCCAGAGGAATGAATCACTTCGGCTTTGTCATCTACTCCAATCCTGCTGCTACACTCATCCTCTTCCCTCTTTCTTTCATCATCCACAGGTCAATCTCTCCATCTATTTAAATAATGATTAATTAGCCAACAAGAAACAAAAGCCATGTTCTCTTTTTTGATCTCTCTCTGTTTTTTTTTTTCTTGTTTTGGATCTGCAGAACAAGGAACCTCTCACCACAATTACTTCCTTTGAGGCTGGCTGGATCTAGATGTTCTACCTCTACAGCTTCTCCTTGTTTGTGGGTTTTGAAGTGGGGTATTAATAAGGTAGGTAAATCAAGATCCTAAGTTGAGTGGGTTGGGCTACCAAGAAATGTATGCAAAATGAAATAAAACAGTGAGTAGAATTCTTAACATTGCATTAATATTGTTTCCAACATATTCATACTCACATGTGCTACACCAACTTCAATGACATCATTCACTCGATCATAAACATGGATGCTGACGTGATCACCATCGAGAACTCCAAATCAAATCAGAAGCTCCTCTCAGTCTTCCGCGAGGGAGTGAAGTATGGAGCTGGTATTGGCCCTGGTGTAGACGACATCCACTCTCCCAAGATACCATCCACAGAAGAAATTGCATATCGAATCAACAAGATGCTTTCAGTCCTTGAGACCGACATCCTTTGGGTGAATCCGGATTGTGACCTCAAGACGCGTAAGTACACAGAGGTGAAGCCTGCTCTCAGCAACATGGTTGCTGTCGCCAAGCTCCTCCGCACCCAGCTGGCCAATGCCAAGTGAGGTGTTCAAGCTTTCATGAAGTGATTTTCCTTGAAAGCTCAAATTATCCGATGGCTATTCGGCTAGTATGTTGCTGTGGTATTTGTTTATCTGTTTGTGTTGTCCTCCTCCCTTTGTTGTTGTCATCTTCCTTTGTTACAAACTAACCATTTATATGGTTTCTTTATGATGAGTTGAACCTTGAGATGGTCATTACATTATATTCTCCTCACAGGAAATATTCATATTGGTCATCTCTTTATACATTCCCCAATTTTCAGATTGTTTTAAAAAAAAAAATCTAAAATATCAATTTGATTGTTTCTTCTTACTAATTTCAATAAGAATTGTTGGAACTTAGAAGGGTAAGAATAATTGCTCATAGTTCTCATTAATTGTGTGTAATTATTATAATTACATAGCAACATTAACTCTTACCATAAACACTTTTAAAATAAGAAAAAAAAGAGTAAAAACAAAGGAGAATTTAGAATATGGAAAAAAAACTAAGAATATAAGGGATAATTACGTTCTTTGCATTTTTGTACCCTTCCCAATTTCATAGTTTTTGTTGTAAAATGATTGCAATTAAATCATTGCAACCAAAATTGAAGTGAAAATTAATCACTTTGAATGAGAAAAATATCAAGAGAAACAGAGAGAAAAATATCAATAAAATGTAACTGGTAATTACTTAGTGTTTATCATATTCTGAAACATTTACAAAACAAAATAACAACAAAAATAACAAACATCATTAGTATTTGTCACCTTCACAAAATTCTAAGTTCCAAGAATAAAAATAAACATAATAGTTTACATCAAATTCTAAATAAAGAAAATCATCATCAATATAATTCTTCTCATCATCAATATAATTTTTTTATTCTATTTTTTAATTATATGTTAGATTTTTTTTTTCATATTTTTAGTTTTTTTTTCAAAAAGTTTACATAAATTTTTGGAAGTTGTTTTTTATTTTTTCAGATATTTTTCAAAAATTTTACCTATTTTTATATAATTTTTTAGAATTTATTTCATAATTTTTCCTATTTGTTATATAATTTTTCAAAATTTACCTATTTTTACATAATTTTTTCAGAAAGTTGTTTTATATGTATCATTATTTTCAGAAGACATTTGTTTCATTATTTTTAGGAGAGATTTTGTCGTTAAAATTGTGGGTTTGATCGGTATAAGAACTTTTTGAGGCTTTTTTTGAAAGAACATTGAAATAAAATTTAAAAGTCTTTATAGGAGGGTCGTAAGTTATTTTATAAAAAATTTCTTTCGAATATATCGTTTTATCAGAAAATTACTTATATGAGAAGATTAGCTCAAATAAGCCATAGATAAACACTCATAAACCCACCCAAATACTTAAGTAGAATGACATTATTTTTAAGGGAAATTTCTATTAGGAATTTAAAAAAATAATATTTTTGCTCCAAACTTTACAAATTTGTTGGTAAGGTAGGCGGATAGATAAGGCATCATTTATGTGGTAGAGCAGACATTATCAGTCTACCTTGCTCAAAACTCAGAGGACGTAAGAAAAGGGGAAGGAAGAGATGGCAGAGATCGCCGTTACAGTGGTCAAAGATAGGTTGCTCTCCTTGCTCACTGAAGAAGCCAGATTATTGAAGCGTCACACCGAAGTTAGAGAATGTAAAGAGACCTCTTATACATCCAAGCTTTCCTAAAGGATGCAGATTCTAAGGCCGAGAAAGGAGACACCATCAGCCATGGCCTTAAAGCTTGGGTCCAAGAGCTAAGGGAGACTGCTTATTCCATAGAAGATCTTGTCGATGAATACATACGTCATTTCGCAAATCGCCCTCGTCAGGTGGTCATGAGTTTCCTCTCTAAAGTTTCTTGTCTGATCGCGAAACTGAAACCACGCCATGAGATAGCCTCCAAGGTCAAGGATCTGAAGCTAAAAGTGGGTAAACTGAAGGAAGAAAGTTCAAGTTATGGGTTTATTAGTTCAGTTGAGCAAGGATCAGGTGGCAGCAGTGACACAATTAATGTTCAATGGCGTGATCCAAGAGTGAAAGCTCTTTTCATTGAAGAAGCCGAAATTGTGGGTATTGAATCTCCCAAGGGTGAATTGATAAACTGGCTGGTAGAGGGAGCAGCAGAACTAACTGTGATTTCGGTTGTGGGAATGGGCGGCCTTGGCAAGACGACTCTTGCCAAGAATGTTTATGACAACAAAAAGGTCGTGGAATGCTTTGTTTTCCGTGCTTGGATCACTGTGTCTCAGTCATTCAAGATGGAAATGGTACTTCAGAACATGATCAAGCAATTCTATGAAACAATGAAGAAGCCAATTCCTGAGGGCATGGATGCAATGGACGTGATATCTCTTAGTGGTCTACTGAAGAAGTATTTGGAGGATAAAAGGTACGCCATTGTTTTTGATGATGTCTGGGAGTTAGAGTTTTGGGAATTTATTAAATCCGTTTTACCCGATAAAGGAACAGGCAGCATGATAGTGTTTACAACTAGACACGTTGATATTGTTAGAGAATCTCGATTTCATCATGTTTACAATCTTCAACCTCTACCCCCTGAAAGTTCGTGGGAACTCTTCTGTAAGAAGGCATTTCAGGGTTCTCGCTGTCCTTCAGAATTAGAAAATTTCCATTGATATTGTTAAAAGATGCGCAGGATTGCCGCTTGCAATTGTGTAGTGGTGGTGCTTTGGCGAGAAAACAGAACAATAAGTTAGAATGGCAGAAATTTAATGAGAGTCTTGGCTCCCAGTTAGAAAGTAATCCCCGTCTTGAAAGTATCACTAAGATTCTCTCCCTCAGTTACAATGACTTGCCTCACTGCCTCAAGCCTTGTTTCTTGTACTTTGCCATTTTCCCAGAGGACTATTCAATCAATTGTGCAGATGTTTGCCTGTGGATAGCTAGAGGATTTGTGAGAGGAAAGGGATATCAGTGCAGAATAGGAGGAGGCAGAAGAATACTTGAATGAGCTGATTCACGAGCTTGGTTCCAGTGCTCAGTGGATCATTTTGGAAGAATCAGAGAGTGAGTCATGACGGTCGCATTGAGATTATCCTCCAAAAGAGGAATTTGAGGAGTTGAGCTTTGTCATGTTTTGGGGGCCAGACTCGAGAGCTTCAATGGAAAATTTCGGCGCGGATCAGTTCAAAAAAGACAAAATACTATTGTTGTGGAACTATTCATACAACGCTTTATATCAGCTCACTTTTGCTTTTGACATGGATGCGGTGCCCCATGCCCCAGCAGTATATCAGCTGACTTTAAGCTTTTAGAAGTGTGGATTTTGAAAGATGCTCCTCTTGATAGTGTTTGAAGATTTGGGAAATCTATTCCCACTTGAGTACTTAAGTAAAGGGGGACAAAGTCAAGATGCTTCCAAAGTCCATAGGTAAGCTACAAAACCTACAAACTTTGGATCTTAAGCATTCCCCTGTGGATGCGCTTCCGGTTGAGATCATGAAGCTTAAAAAGCTATGCTATATTCTAGCCTATTCTTATCACGTCGATCCTGAAGCTGCGTTATGTGGAAGCTATTGGCAGTATGCTAGAGGAGTACACATAGGTGAGGTATTGTGATATCTCCTTCTTGTATGTTATGTGGAGGCAAATAATGGGAGGAGCCCTAATTACGTGTTTGGAAAGCTAAGAATGGTTGAGAAAGGCCCAGGCATTCTAAACCCTTTATGGAAGAAGGCAGACCAAGTATGTGTGCCTCCATTTTCAAATACATGAAGTACCTTGAATCATTAGATATATTATCAAGGTTGATGGTATTCTCAACACAAACTATATCGAGATCCGCCGGATAATCTTACAAATCTTTATGCAGGAGGCTTAGCGAGCTCCTGGATTGAAGCTTCGATACTTCAAAATCTAGTTTGTGTAAGTTTAGTAAATTCAGATTAAGCTATGATGGGTGGAAGTCTCAGCTCTCCCTAATCTATTGAAGCTTGTTCCTCCCGCAATGCATGTAGGCGGTGAATGCTTTGTTTCTGAAATTAGGGTTTGGTACAGAATTATTATCTCTATGACATATGAAGGAATTAACTGAAAATACATGGAGGAACCTTTGTTCTCGAACAACTTAAGTGAACCTAGCCCACAAATGGAGGTGCCTTCTGGGATTCGCTTACTCAAAACCCTGACAAGGCTTGATTTTTGGGGCATGCCAAGAGGTCGCATCCGATGTCACGACAAAGGATGGCCAAAACTATCACATAGTTGAACATATCCCCCATGTCTTTTTCCACAGATCCCATGCTTATGGTTGAAAGATCCTGAGCTTAAGATGACCACCAAAGAAATTGATGCGTGAGTTATTTGTCGTTTTCTTTTTAGTTGAATATTTATTTGACTTCAATCTTTATATATTTAAGCTTGAGTTCAAGGCGAGTATGATTGATGGCCTTGAGTTACTATGGGATCTATGACTACTATACAATGCTTTTTATAACTTTTTAATGACCCTTATCAAGTTCAAGACTTCAATCTTTTAAATGGACATCTTATAAGTCAAATGACCCTTTTAATAAGTCATCTTACTCTAAAAAAATCTATTATAACTTTTTATTTTCTTGAAGACATGCACGTTGGTGTTATCGTATCCATATGACTCTAGTAAGCTTTTTGTTAAAAGGTGGTGATCATTTATGTTTGTTTCTTGATCTAAATTTCCACTTTTTATTATTTGTTTTCCATTTTGTTCGTTGAAGAAAAAAAGTACCGGTATATTTTTCTATTTATTTTGCAAATTTTTGTTTTAACGGATGATGAAGGAATATTTCTCTATTATTCATTGTTTCCAGATTTCAACTTTGGATTCATTGCATCATGTTAGATTTCTGAAGAAGTTCTTTATACGCATCTATGAAGAAAAATCATCAACATTCAAGAGTCTCGGTCATCATCTTCCACACCCATAGATATTCATATCAGGTGGAGTTCTTCAAAGACTGTTCTGTTTTGTGACAAGGATATAATATTTATTTTAGAACTCTTGAGCTTTTTGGGATATATGGATGATGGGTGTTCTGTATTATTAATTGTTTATGCTTTTGTGTATAAACTATTTCTTATATGTATAGGAGTCTTAAATATCCCTTATCTGATGGAGTGGATTACGTTTGTTATCTTCTCAATAATATGATGCATGTATTATCTTAGTGAAAGCGTATTGAGAAAAAAAAAATTGGGTGAGTATGAAAATAGTTCATCAATGAATAATAATGACATGTAGAAATAGACATTACTAAGAGTAAATAATAAATGAAATAATGATAGTTAAAAATTAGGCACTATTAATAAATGGTCATTAAAAAAGAATATATATTATTAAAAAAAAGACTTAAAGCATTAGTCAGTAAATAACCCTTAATTGATGATTGTTAGAAAGATGACTTTTTCGACAATTTTCATCATAAACAAAAATAATTTCTTTTCCTTACCATTGTCTTTTGATATGCTTAATTGTTGTACAATTTTAAGTTTAATCGATCAAGGCCTATTTGTTTTCAAAATATGATCTTTGTTAAATGAACACCTCAATTCACCTATTACCTCAAATTTTGTCACACGCCTGTGCTTTTCCTTTAGACCATCATCTTAATGTCTCTAAACATGATTCCTAATGTTGTGGCATGTGGCTCATATTGAGGCTATGTAACCTGTTGGTGATGAAAAGTTCAAAAATTTGTCGTTCGTGGATGTATGCACCTTGTTGAGAGAGAGAGGATCAGGAGGTGGCTTTGATGTGTTGATGTCATTCGTTCTTGTTTCTTGCTGCCAGTGTACTCTGTGTTACAAGTGGATGAGTGGCCAGTGTTCAGTCCACCTTAACATGATGTGGTCGATGGATCGGGGAACTTTGGATTGTGTGGAGGGGTTGGGATGTGTTGGTGCGACGGGGTTTAGTGAAGGCATTGAGTGGAAAACTTCGAAGGGCAGATCTTCCGCAGTTGAAGGTTTCGGAAAGCAGAGTACATCGATTATCGGGATATGCTTGTAGATGAGGTGATATACCATGTCATGAATGAGAATCTCCTCAATGATCGCGGATTGAGATTTGAAGTGGTATATGTCAAAGTCATTCACTTTTGACGAGCTATTTCTTAAGAAGAAGTTGTATGAAGATGCAAAGATGGCAAGTAAAACATTAGATCAATACATAGCGTGTTTAATCGGATCATTGCTTCTCTGAATCGGGTGATGTGAAGCTCAAAGAGAAAGACATGGCATTGACTTTAGTGAATTCACATTTTCTTTTGTGCCATTTCATTCTTCCTTGCTCCCCAAACAGAATTTAGTATCGTTTCCTCTTCTAAATAGGCCACATTTACTGAAAATATAGTTCTTTCATCATCTAAGATATCTTCAAACGAAATCGGCATTCAAATAATCATCATATATCAATTCATTAAAAAAAAAGGGTTGTGAAACCTTTAGTTATAGTAATTTTGTGGGGTTTCTTTTTCATTTTTTCTGGGAAAATTTATTTTCGTTCAGCAACCAAACAGCTTAAGCAATACCTGAATCAACTCATCTCCAGGCGAAGCACAAGCTGGGATTTGATCTTTGGGCAAAACCCTAATTTGAGCTCCACTCTCCTGCCTAATCTTCTCCACAATCTTCCCTCCTCTCCCAGAACACACAGTGACACGATTGCTCGGCGCGTGCTCTCTGATATCCTCCACATTGCTTAAATCTTACTTTTCCTTCTCCTCCCTCTTTCTCATCTACATCAATCTCAAAAAACCTAACGGCGCCCTGTAGCTATATGGCGATGACTTCGTCATAAAATCTATCGCCGTAACTTAGGATGAAGTTTCTCAAATTCATCGATTCTTCACCGTCATTGCCCTCTGCACCACGGCTCACCGCCGCCACCTCCCTTTTCGATTTCACAGTGTCGGCGACAATGAGAATGACGTGCTCGTCGCAGCCAATGACGGAGTCGCCGATGCGGATCCTCGCGCCGGTCTCTTCCCGGAACTGTCGTATAATAGCGCCGCCCTTACTGATGACGTCGCTAGTCTTTGTGGCGGGAAAGAGGAAGAGGACCTGTGGCTTGGCTGCCGCCGCCACGGAGGGGAGGAATGAAGTGGGACGGAGTGGAAGCCAGTTGGCGGATAATGGCCGATTCTCACATGTCGGTCGCACTCTCTCTTCCTCCAACCGTCTCTCTTTCTCCGATTCAATCTCCTTTCAAGTATTCTTCCTCTTTTTTCTCATCTGTTGCTTCTTCCCATCGATGCAGATTCTTTGTTATTATTTTCTTACTTTCTTTGGGATTTTTGTTTCATTGGTTGTTGCTGTATTCCCAAAGGTGGTAAGCTGCACAGGGATTCCTTTTTTTGTTTGTTTTTTAAGATTTTGAAGCCCAGTTTTCTGATTAGGTTCTTTAAAGGATCATTGCATTTCACCTTTTGCCCATTTGGTTTCCTTTTAAGTTGAATTTGTCATATTCGAGACCCTCTTTTACGTACTTATTTGCATGGCTATTTTGTTCTTTTCAATTTTCATTTGTTTTGAAGAATTTAGGTATTCATGTTTGTTCTTGTTGTTTTATTGATATATTTGTTGGGATTTTGGTAAAGATCTTGTTCAAGTGATATGAGAGGTTTGAATAGTTTTATCACGATTAGTTCTGTTACATTATTTTGCCAGTGTTGCATTTCACCTTTTGCCCGTTTTGTATCTTAATATTTGGATTCATTCTAAGTTGAATTTGTCATATTCAGGCCCTGTTTTCCTATACCCATTTGCATGGCTATGTTTGTTCTTTGCAATTTTCATTTGTTTTTGAAAAATTGGTCATATTCATATTTGTTTTGTTGTTTTATTGATATATTTGTTGGGGTTTTGGGAAAGATTTTGTTCTAATGGTATGAATCATGATTGAAATGTGATTGATGGTGTTTTATTGATATATTTGGTGGGTTATGGTGAGGGCGAGCAATGGCATGTCACACATGCGTGGGCTATCCTCGTATGGGACCCAGAGAGAGCTCAAGTTTGGCGCAAGATCTTTGGGTTGGAAAAGATAGATTGAAGGTTTGTGGGGTGCGGCGGGCTTTGGATCCATCACGGGCAAATGGGATCTGGGAATCAAGCATTCCTAGCAACACTTTCTCTTTACTATGATCGGGTGTTGGATACCACATCGATGCTTGGTGCTATTCACGAAGATACGGTTGGAATGGCGGGAAATTGGGTTTTGACACCTTCTTTTCCATGGCTAGGGGCAATTAGTACATACTGCCATGCTGGAAATGATAAATGGTTTGACACAAACTAGTGAGTGATGACTTTCCTAGTGAGCTGTTTAGATTACATAGTAATCCTTTTAAATTGTAGTTAACCCATGACTTGTGGATGTGATTTACGATACGATCATTTCGTATCCACTGAATTGGGACCCAATGTTAACTTCTCTTATGCATCTCTAAGGAAATTTCATCAGCCAATTCAAAGGAGGAGCCAAGGCTGTAAGTTCACTTGTCTGGTCTCGCTATTTTTGTTGGCATATCGGTAGACTACAGTTGAACTATGAGTTGGGACAATTTGTAGATATTTCTAAAGAGGTGGTAGCTTTTTTCTCCTCTAGCATATTTGAGGCTTCAAATCCCTCATAATGGAGCCAAAAAGAAAGTGGAGGCATCACTACAAATTATAGTGAAAGCTGAAAGAGCCTTCACCATAGTTGTAAAAGGCACACCTAGGCTCAAGGCACAACCACTCCCTAGCTATAGCGTCTCGCCTTCCAAGACATGTGCCTTCCTGGAGAGGCGTGCCTTACAGACTATAGTTTCTTTTTAAAATACATTTATTCTCAAAATTTTTAATTATATATGAAGTACATATAAATATCCCTCCTTTTTTCCATTGAAATTTTCTTTAACTATTAGGAATATTTAATTTTTTTACTAATGGAATCCTTCTTTGAATCATATTTTATAAAATTAATGTGCATCTATGGTCACATTTCACTTCACAAAAGCTCGCACCTTAGGTTAAGGCACCAAGAGGCCTTTGCGCCTTGGTGCGCCTTGCACCTTTTAAAACTATGGCCTTCACTCAAATCTCAAAACTCCATTATATACACGCTTCCAATTCTGTATTCCTTGTTGTAAGACAAAATTCAATGGTCATTTTCTAATTGAACTCTTTAACCCTCATATAAATTTTAAACCATATCTTACAATGTGTTCTTTGTTGTAACTCTTTATGTTGCTCAAATCCAAATTTTGTGGTTCTATCTTATGATATGATCTACCACA
This sequence comes from Tetrastigma voinierianum, assembly GCA_016808115.1. Lineage (NCBI taxonomy): Eukaryota > Viridiplantae > Streptophyta > Magnoliopsida > Vitales > Vitaceae > Tetrastigma > Tetrastigma voinierianum. Next base: position 88,822 of record JAEQBH010007424.1, on the reverse strand, counting down.
ATTTTATCTTTATTTGATGACGTTGGTATTATGACATTGCATATGTAAAATAATATATTAGTGTGCTAGGAGATCATGTTTCAAATCCCTAGACACATGATCCAATTAGAGGTGTTTGATTTTAAGTTTCAAATCAGACGTTGAATGATCTGGTATGTGATTCTATGTTTTTCTTGGTGTTTTGTAAATGCATGCTATTTTTTTATTATACGTGTCTTAGCTAGATTACAATGAAATGCATGCTTATTTTGCATGTTAACGGTCTCATATATAGTGTTTCTAGTTCAGTCTTCATTTAATGATTTTTCTATCTTGACTTGGGATTAAGCATCGAGTATTGTTGGCGTGTCCTACTTCTTGTTATCAAAACCTGACTAAGAAGTGTGGAAAATCATTTTTCTTCTTTCTTTGATAAACAAGATCCTTCCTATCTACAAGTGAGGTTACAGGCCTTTTCTATGATAAGGATATTCAATTTAATACATTTCTTGTGGAGTTTCTGATGTACGATATTAATAATGAAATGAATGCCATGCGAGGATTGCTGGCGGGATTCAGGAAAAATTTGGTGCTACTGGATCGGGTTGATGAGCCACCCTTGTGTGTTGGATCTTGATTCACCACTTGCAAGCATTTACTCATGCCTACGAACTAAGTCTCTAGTGTATACGTGAAAGTTCTTATTGAGACCTACTTCGAGTGATGTTAAATTTCAGGCGCCACAAAACTCTTACTTCTTTGAAGGGTGTTCTTTGGATTTAGGTTTGATCTTGTTAGGTGGAACAAGACCCTTGATTTAGTCGATCTTTGGATTTCATACGGAAAATACCTTTTCAGCGGAGTAGTAGATGGAAGGAATATTTGGGCTAATGATCACGTTGTTTCCTTAATACTTTGGGGAATCTCTCGAGGACAAAGTGGGAAAGGTGTTCATTCTTGAGTACATTTTAGTGGTTCCTTTGATTATTTAGCACCCAGGTTAAACAATGCGTGCATTATGTTCTTCTACGGGCAATATTGTGCGTGTCTACTTCTGCTCTCTTCTCACAATCGTTTGTTGATCTTGCCAGATGAGACTAAAGCCGGACCAAAGAAGATCAAATCATGGCACATTTGCGACCACGAAAGTAAAGGAGTAAATGCCTTAGCTAAGGCATTTGTTTGGTGTGAAGGAACGAGGTACTTATATTTTCTATTGAGTAGTGTTCATTATTGGCTGAAAATAAGGAGTGTGGTTATTGTTAAAGGCATGATATTATTTAAACCAAAATCCTACCAATTTTGAGGCTTTTAGGAGAGTTAGTCGTTAACGTAGTGATAGATCTGGTTTGGCAAGAGGTCATGGGTTCGAGCTCACTCTTTGTAATTTATTCCTGTTGTTTATTTGAAAGTCGGGGAAAGACTCTATTTGGTTTGTTTATTTGTCAGTAGTAACAAGTATGAGGCTGAGGAGGGGTGTGAGAAGGCATGATATTAGTATTGTGCACGAAATCTTTGACCTGACTGTGGGAGGGAAGTGTCATTAACATGTACATTGATGAAGCCACCAGGATGATGTTTTGCATTTCTCAGCTTATTAAGTTCTTCATTTCGAGCCTTCTTTTAGTAATCTTTGCGGCTCACTCTTGAAAATTCTCCCAGGGGTGACAAATGAGAATGTCAAAGGAATTTTGTGAATTCATTTTGGAGGAGAAATCTATTTTTCCTCATGTTTTTTGAATGGATAAATGATCCTCTAAGTAATTTTACCTTTGACCGATGTCCTTTTTTTATAAATTTGCTTTTGAAGGAGTTCGATCACCGCCGAGCCACAAATGTCGGTGCAGTTAGGCACCTTCATTTGTGGGCGTCAGTCTTAGACTACAACTATTGGATCTTTCCCTCGAGACCATGGATCTTAGAAGAGTTAGCCGTGAGTTCAAGGCTAAAGTGAGCATTCTACTTCTATAGATATAGTATTTCCTCCAAATCAACGCTGTAATTGATCTTTTGTCACATCTGTGATGTTATGCTCTTTTTCGAGTTTACGAAGATGACTATGTCAAGAGCATCAAGGAAGAAATCAACAAAGTCGTCAAGCTCCAGGAGGAGCTTGATATTGTTATGATTTTAGGATTTTAACAGGTTTTTAGGATTTTGTTATGATTTCTGAATGTAATGCTTGTACATGATCTCAGATCGGAGACTTGCTATCAAATTGCTTTGGCCATCAAGGATGAGGTTAAGGATCTTGAAAGAGCAGGTATTACAGTTATCGATTGATGAAGGCTGCTCGAGGATGGTTGCACTTAGGAAGTGAAGCGGGGCTTCTGTTGGAATAAACATTCACTCCTTCGGGATCACTAAGCTATGATGTTGAGACATACCAGTTCTTACGTCTTTTCATTTTAAGGAAATTTATTGGTCATTTGAATTGATTTGGAAAATATTCATACTAATAAATAGTTCATATTTGAGTATTAGTAAAGTAGGTAAATCAAGATCTAAGTTAAGTGGGTTGAAATTGTTAAGAAATGTATGCAAATGAAATAAAGCAGTGAGATAAATTCGAACATTGCATTAATATTGTTTCCATGATTCATACTCATGTGCTATTCCAACTGCGACATCACATTCACTCGATCATAAACATGGATCTTTGATGCTGATCTGCATCGAGAACTCGAATCCAGGGCGAGGCTCCTCTCGGTCTTCCTTGAGGGGTGAAGTATGGGCTGGCTGTTGATCACAGTGTAGGCGACATCCACTCTCGGGATACCATCCACAAAAGAAATTGCAGTTGAATCAACAAGATGCTTGATCTGAAATAGGCATCTTTGGTGAACAGGATTGTGGCCTCAAGGCAGTAAGTACCACGAGAGGAGTGAACCACAACTCGGCAAACATGGTTCTTGCCGCCCAAGCTCTCACTTTGTTGGCCAATGCCAAGTGAGGTGTTCAAGCTTTCATAGTGATTTTCTTGAAAGCTCAAATAATCCGATAATATTAGGCTAAATGAGGATGCAATTACTAGTAGCTAGAAGTTATATACATTTCAACAAGCTGTGGTATTTGTTTATTTGTTGGTATCCTCCTTTTGTTGTTGTCATCTTCCTTCGTTTACAAACTAACCATTTATATGGTTTCTTTATGATGAGTTGAACCTTGAGATGGTCATTATTACATTATATTCTCCTCAGGAAATATTCATTAATTAATACTCTTTATACATTCCCCAATTTTTCAGATTTTTTATTTTCAATCTAAAATATCAATTTGATTATTTCATCATACTAATTTCAATAAATTATTTGGGAACTTAGAAGGGTAAGAATGTTGCTCATGTTTTCATTAATTGTGAGTGTAATTATTATAATTAAATATCAACATTGCTACTAACATGAAGCACTTTTAAAATAAGAAAAAAGAAATTAGGAGGGTGCAAAGAATATGGAAAAAAAAAACTAAGAATATAAAGGGAAAATTACGTTCTTTGCATTTTTGTACCCTTCCCAATTTCATAGTTTTGTTGTAAAATGATGCAATTAAATCATTGCAACCAAATTAGTGAAAAGTAAATACTTTGAATGAAAAATATCAAGAGAAACGAGAGAAAAATATCAATAAAATCATAGCTGGTAGTACCGTGTTTATCATGATATTGAAACATTTCTGAAAACAAAATATGACAAAATATAGCTTGTCATTAAGTATTTATCGCCACTAAAATTACAAGTTAGAAACAAAATAATGACTCACGGTTACATCAAATTCTAAATAAAAATCATTATCAATATAATTCTTCTCATCATCAATATAATTTGTTTATTCTATTTTTAATTATATGTCATATTTTTTCATATTTTAGTATTTTTTTTTTTCAAAAGTTTACATAAATTTTTGGAAGTTATTTTTATTTTTCCGGATATTTTTCCAAAAAATTTTACCTATTTTTATATAATTTTTAAATTTATTTCATAATTTTTCCTATTTTTTAATATAATTTTCAAAAAAATTTTATTTTACATAATTTTTCGGAGGATTATTTTATATATTGTCAGTATTTTTCGAGAGAAAGACATTTTTTGTCATTATTTTTAAGAAGGATATTTTGTCATTAAGGTGACCGGTTTAGTCATCCGTGACCAGCTTTTGAGCTTTTTTTTGAAAAGCTTATTCCATGTAGCTTATTGAAATGGCTAAAAGTGTTTTATAGGAGGGTGCAAAAATTTATTTTTATAGGCATAACGAACATCTACTATTTTTATCAAAAGTATTTATATATGAAAGATTAAACCTCAAATAAGCCTTGAATACGCACTTAAGTAAGAATGAGCATTATTTTTAAGGAAATTTCTATGAATTTAAAAAAATATTTTTATAAACTTTACTAATTTGTTGGTAAAGTAGGCGGATAGATAAGGGCATCGTTTCTCGGTCTACCTTGCTCCAAAACTTCAGAGAGAACGAGAGAAGTAGAAAAGGGAGGAAGAGATGGCGAGAGATATGTTCTGATGGGTCATCGATAGAGTTGCTCTCCTTGCTCAGAAGAAGCGAGATTATTAGAGGCGTCCACCCAAAGTTGAGATATCAGAGGCAGCTCCTATTCATCAAACTTTCTAAAAGGATGCAGTGCTAAGGCGAGAAAGGGAGACATAGTCGACCATGGCCTTAAAGCTTGGGTCAAAGAGCTAAGAGGCACTTATTCATAGAAGATCTTTATCGATGAATACATACATAATTTACTTAGGTAGCCCTCGTCGAATTAAGATTCATATTTGATTCCTCTCTAAAGTTTCTTATCGATCGCGAGATAAAGGCACGCCATGAGATAGCCTCGAGGTTAAGGATCTGAAGCTGAAGTGGGTAGAGGCGGGAGGAAAGTTCAAGTTATGGATTTATTAGTTCATTTGAGCAGATCGGGTGACATAATTAATGTTCCATGGCATGATCCGAGGTGATATCTCTTTTCATTGAAGAAGCCGAAATTTGTGGGTATTGAATCTCGGGTGAATTATTGTTGTTTGGTAGAGTGTAACACTCGGAATTATTACAATAGCTAAATATTATTTTCCAAAAATAAAAACGATAGAGCGGGTTTAATACTAGATCAAGGGTAATTGAGTAAATTTACCACTTGAGAACCAACAGGTCATTAATGAGAAAGTCTAGTATGGTCAATATATAAGATTGGGAGTGTGATATACGAATAGAAAGATTAATGGCAAAGTGCTATTAGTGAGGCAAAAGTCAAAAAAAAGTTGGTATAAGACAAAAACTAGTCTAGCAAAAAGGGTTAGTTCTCATTTTTGCTCAAATAGAGTTAGGAAAAGTGAAGAAGAGAGGAGAAAGAGGAGAAGAAGAAGAAGAAGAGAAGAAGGAGAAAGGAAGAGAAGGAAAAGAGATTGAGCCAAGGTAAGGGTTTTGGTTTGGTTAACTGTAAGATGGTTCTTTTCTAGAGGTTTGGTTGGGGAACTATACAACCCACTGAATTTGAAGGATCATGGGGTGGTAAAACCCTAATCCTTGGTTATTTATTAAGATTTGAGGGGATTTTGTGAGGGTATGGTCCTTGAACTTCTCTTTTTTTGAGATTAGGGTTCATCCTAACCTTAGATTGGTTGAGTGATGGGTTGGCAAAACCCTAGATTCTTGTTTAAGATGTGTTTTGGAAGATGTGTTGGGTTGAATAGAGTGGCTTTGATGTGTGTTTGAGTGTTGGAGTTGATTGAGTTGGAAACTTATGGAAAAAATGGGAAAATCATAAATTAAGGCATTTTAATTTGGAATTTTACATTTTGACCGGTGTTAGTATTTGGGCCATAACATGCTCATTTCTTATCCAATTTGGGTGATTCAGGTTGGAGAAGAAGACGAGACTAACCACCGAATGTATAGAAGCAACCAAGAACTAAACCCTACCATAAAGCCCTTGAATTTGAGGTTGAAAGTCGAATCTGATTAAATCCCCCTGATCTGGGCCGGTTCACATTTTGAGTCATAAGTTGCGTTAGATTGATCCAAATGAGTGATTCAAAATCCTTCTCAAAGTAGCCACATGGGGAGTAACTTCGCCAAACTATGGCAATTATGGCTCCATTTGTTCCCATAATTTCGTCAAAGTAAGGATGAAGAGAGAGGGGTATGTGTCCTGGCTTAGGAAATAGTCTCGGGGAGGTCGGAGTGTAAAGCCATAACTCTTGATTTTGAGGAGTCGAGATGACCCAGCCTGATTTAAAGGAACTGTGGAAAGCTAAGAGATAGGGAACTTTTTAGTCGGAAGACCCTGATGACAAAAGCATGTATGGATGGAGTCAAAATTTGTAGTTGAGAAAAAAAAAAAAGAGTACAAGTGTTGAGTGTGTTTGTTTATGCCAACCCTAATAAAGGGATTAAATGTTGATCCTAGTAAGTGTAAGAGAGAGTGCACTTGGGGGATCAAGGTTTATGTTGGAATATAAGAATATATGTGAGTCTAAATTGAACGATAAAGTAATAAACCACTTAAGTAAGTACATTGACACAGTTGGCCAGAGGCTAAGGATCTTATGACTTGTTATTTCACCGGATGTGATGTTTACTGGTTGACTTTTAGAACTTGATTTTGAATCAAGAAAGGAGAAGATGAGATCGCCCTGTGAAACATACTCACCTGTATATTTGTGGTTTGGTGTTAATGGGAATTTTGTACCGTTAAGGTGCTTTGTTTGTGTGATTGCTGCAGTGATATATAAATGTATATTTTATATATGTAAAATCTTTGGTCGCAGTACATGATGTTTTTAAATATCCATGTGGTTGAATGCTTTGTGAAATTGTTTAAAGCATGACATGGGTATGAGGCGTGTGAGTCCGGATTGATGTAGTGGACACGGGACGATGGCTAGTCCACTGGTTGCTTTAGTCGAAAGGTCACCAGATATACGGGATGTGGGCATATCCCTGGGTGGTAAGTCCCAGCAATTTGTCGTTGTTCTGGGATAATCGGCTAGTCCCTGGGTGGAAGCCCAAAAGAGTCATTGATGAGGGGTTGAGATGGTGGTAGTATTGCATTCATGTGTTTCCATCACCAACCTATTTATTTGTAAAATGCTCACGTTTTGAGATGTTTGAATTATGTATAAATTGAAATGTTTTTCAGGCACTGGCTTGTTATGCAGGATTCACTACTAAGTTATCGAACTCACCCCATTATTTCCCTCCACCTTAGATCTGGTCTGAGGGCAGTGCGTGACATGGAAGTTGGACTGTAGGGTTTGAGGATGAAGTTTGTATGCGCAACCTTAGCTTGTTGGTGGTTGAGCATACATCTTGATGACTATTTGGTATTATGTGGATATTCACACTATATTTTTTTGGACTGATTGGTATCTTTTTGTGGATCATTGTATATTTTGACGTGTAGCCCACTAGTTTTGGAACTTTGTGTAAATGTTGTTTTGATCAGTGTAAGTGTATAGTTTTGGAGTACATTGAATTAACTGCGTACCGATATGTGTGTATGTTTGGAGACTTGGGTAGTGTTTTATTTACATTTCAGGTGATTACTCAAAGTGGAGTTTAGACTCAGGATTGTGAAAAATCGGGTGTGAAATAGTAGCATAAATCACACCAGGTGGGATCGGGTGTAATGATTGGTATCAGAGCTAAGGGATAAATCCTTGGGAGATGAAAGGAAAATTCAATAGATACACAAAGGATTCCTAGGCACACTTTAAGCTATGATCATGGGAGCTTAGATTTTAGTGCTAGGTTTGTGCTGTTGAGAGATGATATGATTTTCATATGGTATAAGGCTTCCTAACGTGATAAGCTATTGAAGAGGGTATTTAAAGATAACATGTTTTACATGAGACTATGTTAACATGTTAGTGTGATTGTAAGTATGATATAATGAGTTTAGATATTATAATGCTTGTATGGATTTTTTTTTTCCATAGTGTTGGTTAGTGTGTAATGATTCTTATACCATGTGCAACTATCCTGAATAAGGTAAGATACGTCAATAGCGGTAAAGATTGCATATCTATGGAAAATTGATGTTGAGAACCCTTGAGTTATTATTGGTTCTTGTACCATGACATTGTGATAACTAATTGTCTTTTTCCATATTTATAGACAATGATTAGGAAGAAGGAGTGGGCGACCAAAGGGTCAGGACCTTTGTGAGATCCTCTTCGCGGTGCAAGAGGATAGAGGAGCTGAAGGGCCTGCGAATTACCTCAGGGAGTCACTCAGAAAGAAGATGGACGTGCAATTGATTAAGGATTTCAAGTCACTTGTTCTGATGTTTGGGGTGGTATCGACTTCCTTGAAATTTGGCGTTAGCTAAAGGAAGTGAAGAAGATTTGGATGTCTTGGGTCCACGAGGAGGCGGAGAGTATCTCCTAGCCTCCTTTATGTTGAGAACCGAAATTTGTGAGTTGAGTGGGATATGGTTAAGAGCACCGCTGATATGCCACACATGGGGTGGACTCGGTTCAGAAGAGTTTACTCCACAGCCCAAGTATTTTCCTGAGGCCATGAGGGAGCCAGAAAAGATGGAGTTTGTGCATGTCTGCGAAGTATAGTATGGCAGAGTATGCCTCCCCAATTTACTTTGTTATCGAGGTGTACTAACATATGGTGGCAAGCGACGAGATGAGGCCCAGAAACGAGTTTCAAGAGATGCGAGGTGAACATTCGGACCGGTGGCTCCTTTTATGTCGCACCTCTGGTGAGGTGGTGGCCACGAGCCTGATTATTGAAAGGAGCCGAGGTTGAGAATTACGGAAGAAACAAGAATTCAGTTTGGAACCAGGTCAAGGGATAAGAGGGCTAAGCGCCCAGGATGAGCCAGTCTGGCGGTTGCCCGTAATGCGAGGCCAAGCCGGTGGGAGTACGATTCAGGAGACAGGGCCGGACATGTTATGAGTGGTGCGGCCAGGACGCGAGGAGTGGTGCCACTGGGATTACAGCGGCGAACACCCGGCCTCCTCGAGGGCGGTTTCGATCGTTAAACCATTCGCGTGTTCAAGGAGGGACGACCTCGAGGGGAGGAGATCCCGAAAGGGAAGGCGCATCTACGCCGGGCGGGTCTCGGAGCGAGTTTTGCTATGGCGACCCGAGATCCGAGCTGGGTATTGCTGAGTGGAAGGTATGGTTTTATGTTATAGCACTTGGGCACATGTGTTGTTTGATTCGGGTGCATCCCGTTCATTTATGTCTACTTCTTTTGCTTCTTTTGGATTTAGAATTGCACCACTCTCATGTCCTTTGTTTTGTTGAGACACACATGGGTGGCGTGATGGAAGCTAAGTGGGATGCGGTGGTTGTGTGTTGAATGTTGGGGATCTGAAGTCGTGATTGACAGTACCCTCGATATGTGAGTGTTTAGCGTGATTGTAGGAATGGATTGGTTAGCCCATCATGCGATCCTAGGCTGTATTTTTCAAAGAAGGTGACCTTCCCGGATTAGTTTGTAGTCACGTGTCAGCTTCTATGCGGATCTAGGGGGTGGTCAGACTCGATCGTTGATAGAGACGGGGAAAAAGTGGTTGAGAAAGAATGGGGGCCAGCACTTCCTTTTTACTATGCCGGGGGAGAGTAAAAGGAAGGTGACGATGGATTGTATTCCACAAGTGTGTGATTTTGCTGACGTATTTCCTGATGAGTTGCCAGGATTACCTCCCCATAGAGAGATGGATTTCTCCATCGATTTGTATCCGGCACCGATCATTTGTTTAGCTCCATTAGGATGGCTCCGGTTGAGCTTGGGGAGTTGAAGACCTACAAGCTGCGGGAATTGCGGGGTAAAGGAGGTTCATCGGGCAGTACCTCGCCTTAGGGTGCTCCGGTATTGTTCGTGAAAAAGAAGCCGAACGCTACGGTTTGTGTGTGGATTACCGAAAGTTGAATAGAAATAGCGGTGAAGAACAAGTACCCACTTCAGCGCATTTGAGGATTTGTTTGATGGTGAGCGGGGCTTGTTACTTCAGAAAATTGATTTAAGATCGGGTATCATCAGGTTGAGAGTGCGGGTTTCGGACATCCCTAAAGGCGCACCGCACGAGGGTATGGACGCCGAGGTTTGTGTCACGCCTTTTGGATTGACTAATGCTCGGTTGCCTTTATGGATCGATGGAATAGGATATATCGTCCGTGTTGGATCGATTTGTGGTAGTGTTTGTGGAGCTGACATCCTGATATATTCCAAGGGTCGAGCCGAGCATGAGCAACATTCTGATTAGGCGCTACAGTGCGAGAGAGCATCGATTGTATGCGAATTTGGAAGAATGTGATTTGCGGTTACGAAATCCGGTTCTAGGGCACGTGGTGTCTAAGGAAGGTATTTCGGTGGACCAGAGGCAAGGTTGAGGTCGTGATGCAATGGGAGCGACCAGGTGTGCCCCGAGATCACGTGGCTTTCTCGGGTTGGCTGGTTATTACCGTCGGTTTATTGAGAACTTCTCCCGGATTGCATGTCCCATGACTGAGGTGACACACAAGGGAGTGAGCTTGTGGAATGACAAGTCTTGAGGAGTCTTTCGGGAGGCGGAAAGAAGTTGACTCTGGCGCCGGTGTTGATTACTCAGGTGGAGTGGGGAAAAAGTACCTGATTTACGTGATGCCTCGAGAGAGTTGGCTTGGGGTGTGCCATGTGAAGAGGTCGAGTGGTTACTGTGCATAAGCGATTGAAGAAACATGAAGAATTACCCACACATGATTTAGAGCTTGCGGTGGTGTTTGCCTTAGTTATGAGGCTTTGTATGAGTGAAAGTTTGGAAGTGTTCTCAGGCCACGAGAGTTGAAATATATCTTTACTTTCGGAGGATTTGAATGCACGGGGCGGAGAAGATGGATGGGATTCTTGAGGACTTTGACTTTTCTTTGCAATACCATCAAGATTAAAAACAAATGGGTTGGTGCGCGAACTGAAAATAAGGAGCATGTTTGGGTTGGGTGGCCCATGAGTGGAAGATGTATGGTTACATCAGCGGGTTCACCCAGTGCTTTGATGGGATGAGCCCCAGGCATGTTTTATCGTTCAGTAGCTCAGTGAAGCGGTTCTTAGAGTCATCGAGGCTGGAGGGGTGATAAGGCTTGAGGTGCGGCTCACAAGAGTGGTAGGCGGTGATGCACTACGAAGGGTGGACCATTCATCTGAATGGAGAATCTATTTCCTCGGCCAGTTGTTTGTCTTGGGATGATGCACCGGTTGAGAGAGGAGGTGATGAGGAAGCTCATCACTCTGGACCCTCACGGTACATCTGGGGAGGCAGATGTACCATGACTTGATATGATTCCCAGTGGCGTGGATGAAGAGAGGCGTAGCGAGGTTTCGATCAAGTGTTTGCGATGCCGACAAGTGAAAGTTGGCTTACCCGAGGGGGCAATGAGGCTGTTGGCCATTACAGTCATTAGGAATGGAAATGGGATCATGTGACGATGGACTTATTGTGTGGTTTTCCAGACTGCTGAGGAGTAAGATGGTGTGTGGGTTAGTAGTTAATGATGACTATTAAACGTTTGCACAGTGGCAAGACCACGGCTCAGTTCTTACTTTGAGCAAGTTATATGTGAGGGAGATTGTGAGGTTGCATGGTGTACCTCTCTCCATTGTTTTGAATAGAATTGTGAGGTTTACGTCCGGGTTACGGAAGTCTTTCTTGAACTGACTTTGGGAACGAGTTGAGGTTGATCTTTTCACCACCCGGTCGACGGACTTGATTTGAGAGAGCTGGTTAGTTTTTGGAAGATATGCTTAGAGCATGTGTGTTAGACTTAGAGTGGGTGGAACACTTGCCTCACGATTGAGTTTGCGTATAATAACGGGACTCGAGACGTGTGAGATGGCACCATATGAAGCTCATTATGGAAGGCCATACCAGATCGCCTATGTCTTCATGGTAGATCGGGAGGCTACTTTGGTGGGTCGAGTTGGTCTGAGGCTTGACAGAGAAGATAAGGGTGATTCGTGTGAGTACATTGCGGCTTCAGCGAGGCGAGAAGAAAAGTTATGCTGACCATAGGAGGAGACCCTTAGAGTTTCAGGTTGGGGACCATGTGTTTTTGCGAGTGTCGCCTCGCGAGGAGTGTTCGTTTTTTAGTAAAAAGGAAAGCGGCTCCTAGGTACGTGAGTCAGTTTGAGATTCTCGAGGGTTGGAGAGTGTTTAGCTTGCCGGTGGCTCTTCCGCGCGGTGCGCTGGTATACGACCGTGTTCCACGTCTCCTTTGTTGCGGAGTATGAACCGGATATTTCGCACATACTAGATTGGTAGGAAGTGAAGTGCAAGAGATATGAAATATGAAGAGCGGCCAAGGAAGATTAGATGTCTGAAACGCATTGGAACAAAGTTATTCTAATAAGGTGTTATGGAACACGAATTAGAAAAACTACATAGAACTTAGGCGGATGTGAAGAGAGGTACCGGAACTCTTCACGAGGTTGTCTGATTTTATTTCGGGACGAAATTCCTTTAAGAGGAGGAATATAACACTTTCGGAATTATTACAATAAGCTAAATATTATTTTAAAATAAAGCGATAGGCAGGGTTTAATACTAGAGCGAGGGTAAATTGGTAAATTTACCACTTAGGAGTCCTTAGGTCATTAATGAAAGTCTAATTAATTGATATATAAGATTGAGAATGTGATAATAGCAATAGAAAGGTTAATGGCTTAAAGTCTTATTAGTGAAGCTTAAAAGTCAAAGAGTTGGTATAAGACAAAAACTAGTCTAGCAAAAGGGTTGGTTCTCCATTTTTGCTCAAATAGGCGGAAAAACGTGAAGAAGAGAGGAGGAGAAAGAGGAGAAGAAGAAGAAAGAAGAAGAAGGAGAAAGGAAGAGAAGGAAAAGAGATTGAGCCAAAAGGTAAGGGTTTTTGGTTTGATTCTTCTAATAAGATGATTCTTTCTAGGGTTTGGTTGTTAGAGACTTCTCTAACCTAGATTTGAAGATATGGGGTGGTAAAACCTAATCCTTGATTTATTGTGTAAGGATTGGGGGATTTTGTATAGGGGTATGATTCATGAACTTCTCTTTTTTTTTTTTTTGAAAGTTGGGTTCAAATCCTAACCGCAGATTTAGTTGAGTGATGGGTTGTGAAAACCTAGATTCTTCATTTAAGATGTTTTGGAAGATGTGTTGGGTTGAATAGAGTGGCTTTGATGTGTGTTTGAGTGTTGGGTTGATTGAGTTGGAAACTTATGGAAAAAAAATGGGGAAAATCATAAATTACAGGCATTTTTCAAGGGCTGGAATTTTCTGTTTTGACCCCGATTTAGTATTTGGGCCATAACATGCTCATTTCTTATCAATTTGGGTGATTCCAGTTTGGAGAAAAGCCCCAGACACTAGCCACTTCGAATGCAAAGCAGCAGAAACTAAATCCTACCATAAGACCCTTTGTTTGAGGTTGAAAGTAAGATGAGGTCGTCCTGTTACGGAGGCAGTTCCACTGTTTTTGAGTCATAAGTTGGAGTTAGATTGATCCAAATGGGTGATTTAAATCCTTCGAAAGTAGCCACATAGGGGAGTAACTTCATGAAAAAATTATGGCCAAATTATGGCTCATTTGTTCCCATAATTTCGTCAAAAATGAGGTGAAGAAGGGCACATATTACATCCCTAGGAAATAAATCTGAGGGGTCGAGTGTAAAAACCATAACTCTCTTGATTTTGAGGTCGAATGACCTGATTTAGAGGCACTGGAAAGCTAAGAGATAGGGAACTTTTGGTCGAGAAGACCTGATGAACAAAAGCATGTATGGATGGTCAAAATTTGTAGTTGAGAAGAAAAAAAAAAATTTACAAGTGTTAGGTGTATTGTTTTATGTAACCCTAATAAGGGGTGTTAAATGTTACGATCTAGTAAGAATTGTAAGAGAGAGTGCACTTGGGGATCAAGGTTTGTGTTGGAAGGAGTATAAGAATATATGGCCAAGTCGAGAATTGGTGATAAAGTGACCAAACCACTTAAGTAATTTTATTGACACGGTTGTGAGGAGAATTTAAGGAATCTTATGACTTGTTATTTGCGAGATCCTTTATGTGGGTAGCCTCGGGTTTGACTTCATGGGAGACTTGCAGTTTTTGAATCAGGAAGGTAGGGATCTTATAACCTTCTCTCACAGCATGCGTGGTTTGATGTTGTAGAATTTTGTATTAATTGCTTTGGTAATGTGATTTTCTAGTGATATATAAATGTATATTTTTATATATATGGAAATCTTTGAATCATGTAATGATGTTTTTAAATATCCATGTGGTTGAATGCTTTGTAAAATCGTTTCAAAGCATGACATGGGTATGAGATTATTAATGAAGTCGGATTGATGCCAGTGGACAGGACCCGTGAGAAGCTAGTCCACTGGGTTGTAGTCCCCGGAAAGATCCACGGATATACGGGATATTGGGCATATCCACACAGGTGGTAAGTCCCCCGGCAATTTTGTCGTTTGTTGGGATGATCGGCTGAATCCACCAGGTGGAAGCCAAAAGTCGATGATGAGGGTTGAGATGGTGGTAGTGTTGCATTCATGTGTTTCCATCACCAACCTATTATTTGTAAAATGCTCACGTTTTGAGATATTTTGAATTATGTATAAATTGAAATGTTTTTATGAGCATGGCTTGTTATGGGATTCACTCTGAGTTGTCGAACTCACCCCCATTATTTCCCTCCACCTTAGATGCGGTGCGAGGACCCGGTGCGACATGGAAGTTGGACTGTAGGGTTTTGAGGATGAGAGTTTGTATACCAACTAAGCTTGTTGGTGGTTGAGCATCTGTGCGATATTGTTAGTGTTATGTGGATATTCATATATTTTTGGGCCAGTTGGTATCTTTTGTGGATCATTGTATATTTGGCTTGTGTAGCCACTAGTTTTGGAACTTTGTGTAAATGTTGTTTTGACGAAAGTGTAAAGTGTATAGTTTTGGGGCACATTGAGGAGTGCTCTGTCTGATATGTGTGTATGTTTGGAGACTTGGAGTAGTGTTTATTTACATTTCGGGTGATTACTCAAAGTGGGTTTAGACTCAAGTTGTGAAAAAAAAAAATCGGGTGGTAAAATAGTAACATAAATCAGGGTGGGGTCGGTGTGTGACGGGGAGGCTGCGAAACGAGCAGGTGATTTCGAGTGGTGGGCATGAAGGCCTTGGCAGACGACTCTTGCCAAGAAGGTTTATGACAACAAAAGATTAGGTGGAACGCTTTGTTTCTTGATGCTTGGATCAACGTGTCTGGAGTCATTCAAGATAGAAATCGTCTTAAAGAACATGATGAGAGATTACATGAAGCAATGAATAAGGCCAATTCTGAGGAGCATGGATCTGATGGGCCGAGATGTCTCTTATTGGTCCTCACGAAGAAGTATTTGGAGGATAAAAAGGTACGCCATTGTTTTTGATGATGTACGGAGGTTAGGTTTTGGAGATTTATTAATCGTTTTGAACGGAGGAGCGCGGTAGTGATTCTGACTAGAAAGCATTGAAGTAGGTTGTGCTATTAGAGAATCTCGATTTCATCATGTTCACAATCTCCAACCTCTACCCCACAGAGTTCGTAGAGAACTCTTACGTAAAGCATTGGAGTTCTAGCGTCGCCCGAATTAAGAAAATTTCCATTGATATTGTTAAAGATGCGAAGGATTGCCGCTTGCAATTATGGCAATTGGTGGTGCTTGCTCGGCAAAAACGAAGAATGAGTTCAGAATGGCGGAAATTTAATGACGATTATGGCTCGATTGAAACTAATCCCGTCTTGAAAGTATCACTAAGATTCTCTCCCTAGGTTACAATGACTTGCCTCACTTCTCAGGCCTTGTTTCTTGTCTTGTGCCATTTTTCGAGGACTATTCGATCAGTGTCTGAAAACTCATCCGCACGTGGATATTTGAGGATTTGTGAAGGAAAAAAGGGATGTCATTGGAGCAGGAGGCGGAAGAATACTTGAATGGTGATTCACGAAGCTGGTTCAATTGTCAAAGGTGGATGATAGAGGAAGAATCGGAAGATCTGAAGTCAAGTGACGATCGTGAGATTATCCTTAAAAGAGTACAGGGAGTTGAGCTTTTTGTCATGTTTTGGGGGACGAAGACTGAGCTTCAATGGAAAATTTCGTAGCCGGATCGGTTCAAAGGAACAAATCTTATTTTTGTGGAGACTATTAATAAACGCCTTGGTCAAATCTTTTTGGCACTGACATCAGTCTGAGTGCCCATGCTCTGGCCCGGTATATCCTTTACCCGACTTTAAGCTTTTGAAAGTATTGGATTTTGAAGATGCCATACGTATGGCGTTCCAAGATTTGGGAAATCTATTCACTTGAGGTGCCAAAGTGCGGGGACAAAAAAGAAGTTAAGATGTCTTCCAAAGTCCGTAGGTAAGCTCTGAAAACCTGAACTTTGGATCTCGAAGCATTCCCACACAATGGATGCAGCTTCGATTGAGATCACGAAGCTTAAAGTTCACGTCATATTCTAGCTATTCTTATCATTAGATCCTGAGTTTGTGTAGGCTAGTGCGTATGCTAGAGGAGTACACATGGCGAGGGTGATGGCGGGTATGCTAGACTTGCAGTATGTTATGTGGAGCGAATAATGGGAGGCCTAATATGAATGAAAATTTGGGAAAGCTAAGGCGGGTTGAGAAAATGGGCATTGTAAACCTTATGGAAGAAAACGGGCCAAGTATGTGTGCCTCCATTTCCAAATGTAAGAGTACCTTGAATCATTAGTCATATTTTCAAAGGATGATGGTATTCTCAACTTACAAACTATATCAGATCCACCCAAATATCTTAGAAATCTTTATCTGCAAGGAGGCTTAAGCAGGCTCCCGGACTGGCTTCCCGTACTTCAAAATCTAGTTCGGGTATCTTTAATAAATTCCAGGTTAAGCTATGATCCGATTGAGATCTCGAGCTCTCCACCAATCTATTGACTTGTTCTCCTTGATGCATATGGTGGTGAATGCTTTTGTTTTAACGAATTGGGGTTTGAGAAATTGAAAATATTATGTCTCTATAACATGAAGGGGTGAAAACTACGAGATACATGAGAGAGACATACTTTGTTCTCGACGTCTTCAAGTTCAACCTAGCCCACAAATGGAGGTGCCTTAAAGTTAGCTGCTCAAGAAACCTTGACAAGGATTGATTTTTATGACATGCCAATAGAATTCGCACCACCGTGTCTTGTGACCACGGGATGGCAAACTATCCGCATAGTTGAACATGTCCCGATGTCTTTTCCACGAGTTCCATGCCCCGTGGTCATACGATCGTAGGCCTAAGATGACCACAGCGAAGTGATAAGTTGGAGTTGTTGTCATTTTCTTTTTAGTTGAATATTTATTCGACTTCAATCTTTATATATTTAAGCTTGAGTTGAGGCGATATGATTGATGGCCTTGAGTTACTATGGGATCGATGACTACTATACAATGATTTTTTTATAACTTTTAAATGACCCTTATCCGTTCAGAACTTCAAATCACACCCCAAATGGACATCTTATAAGTCAAAGGACCCTTTTAATAAGTCATCTTACCCTAAAAAAATCTATGATAACTTTTTTTTTATTGACGTATTTCCATTTTGTTCGTTGAAGAAAAAAAGTACCGATATACTTTTCTATTTATTTCTTGATTTTTGTTTTAGCAGGATGATGAAGGGGAGTTATTTGCTCTATTTCTTCATTGTTTCAAAGTTCAACTTTTGGATTCATTGCATCATGATAGATTTATGAAGAAATTCTTTATACGCATCTATGAAGAAAAATCATCAACATTCAAGAGTCTCGGTCATCATCTTCCACACCCATAGATATTCATATCAGCTGGAGTTCTTCAACGACCTAATTGTTTGTGTTGGAATCTTTCTGGGATGGGAAAAGTAGTGCTGAGGATTTGCAGAAGTTGGCAGCCGAGCTTAGGACATCCATCTGGAAGCAAATGGGCGTCTTTGGGAATCAGGCACATTCAGCAACACTTTCTCTTACTATGATCGGGTGTTGGATACCGCGACGATGCTTGGTCGCACATTCTGAAAGATACGGTTGGAATGGCGGGAAATTTGGGTTTGACACCCTTTTCCATAGCTAGGGCAATTCCTACGTACTGCCATGGAAATGACAGAATGGTTTGACCTGAGAACTAGTGAGTGACTTCTATTGAAAATTTGTTTTAGATTACATAGTAATCACTTTTTTAAAGTGTAGTTAACCCATGACTTGTGGATGAGTTCGTCCCCGATCATTTCATTGTCACGAATTGGGTTGATGGTAACTTCTCTTATGCATCTCCATGAGGCATGCCAATTCAAGGAGGCGAAGGCGTAAGTTCACTTATGCGGTCTCGCTATTTTTTGTTAGCATATCGGTAGACTACGGGTTGAACTATGATTGGGGACTGATTTATAGATGTTTCTAAAAAATTGGTAACTTTTTTCCTCCTCTAGCATTTTGAGGCAGATCCTCGAGAATGGAGCCAAAGAAAGTGGAGGAATCACTACAAATTTATGAGTGAAATTTGAAAGAGCCTTCACCATGGTTTTAAAAGGCGCACCTAGGCTCAAGGTACAACCACTCCCTAGCTATAGCGTCTCGCCTTCCAAGACATATGCCTTACTGGAGAGGTGCCCCTTATAGACTATAGTTTCTTTTTAAAATAAATTTATTCTCAAAGTTTTTAATTATATATTGAAATTTATATAATGTTACTCTTTCATTAAGTTTCTTTAACTATTAGGAATATTTAATTTTTACTAATGGAATCCTTCTTTGGAGTCATATTTACTCTAAAATTAATGTGCATACAGGTGACATTTCATTTCACAAAAGCTGTGCCTTAGGTCGAACGAAGGCCTTGAGCGCCTTGAATGCTGCTAACGCCTTTTAAAACTATGGCCTTCTCAAATCTCAAGAAACTCCATCATATACAACTTCCAATTACAGTTCCTTGTTGTAAGACAATTCAATGGTCAATTTCTAATTGAACTCTTTGTAACCCTCATATAAATTTTTTAAACCATATCTTAAATGTGTTCCTTGTTGTAACTCTTTTTGTTGCTCAAATCCAAAATTTTGTGGTTCTATCTTATGATAAGAATCTACCACAATTTATCTTTATTTGGCTTGACGTTGGTATTATGACATTGCATATGTAAAAATAATGTATTAGTGTGCTAGGAGATCATGTTTCAAATCACTAGACACATGATCAATTAGAGGTGTTTGATTTTAAGTTTCAAATGAGGCCGAGGCTAGATGATCTAGGTATGTGATTCTATGTTTTTCTTGGCAACATTTTGTAAATGCATTGCCTTATTATTTTTGTTATACGTGTCTTACGCTAGGAATACAATGAGAAATACACGTGCTTATTTTTGCATGTTAACGGTCTCATATATGGTGTTTCTAGTTCGGTCTTTATTTAATGATTTTCTATGTTCTGACTTGGAATTTAAAATTTATCCCCCAGTCATTGTTATGTTGTGTCCTACTTCTTGTTGTCAAAACCAGCTAAGGGTGTGGAGAAATCATTTTCTCTTCTCTCTTTGGTTGACAAGATTCTTCTTATCTACAAGTGAGGAGTTAGGCCTTTTCTATGATAAGGATATTCAATTTAATACATTTCTTGTGGAGTTTCTGATGCTCGATACTAATAATGAATGCCATGCGGGAAGTTGTAGTGAGTTAAGGAAGGCTGGTGCTACTGGATCAGGTTGATGAGCCCACCCTCGTGTTGGATCTTGATTCGGCGCGCAAGCATTTACTCATGCCTACTACGAACTAGAGTCTCACAGTATGCAGTGCGAAAGTTCTTATTGAGACATACTTGATGATGTTCGAATTTGAAGACGCCTACAAAACTCTTACTTCTTTGAAGGGTGTTGTTGGATTTGGGTTTGATCTTGTTTCATGAACAAAGACTCTTGATTTAATCAAATCTTTGGATTTCCTTGGAAAATACCTTTTCTTTGGAATTAGTAGATGGAAGGAACATTGGGCTAATGATCTACGTTGTTCCATAATACTTTGAAGTCTCTCGAGACAAAGTGGGAAAAAGGTGTTCATTCTTAGTACATTTTGTGGTTCCTTTTGAGTTATTTAGCACCGATTTAAACAATCTTTGTATTATGTTCTTCTAGGCAATATTGCGTGTCTACTTCCTGCTCTCTTCTCCTACTGGTGATCTTGCAAATGAGACTAAGGCTGGACAAGAGATCAAATCATGGCATTTGCGGCACGAAAGTAAAAGTAAATGCCTTAGCGAAGGCATTTATTAGAAGGCAAGGTACTTATATTTTCTGTTGGTAGTGTTCATTATTGAAAGCGAGAAATAAGAATCTTGGAGTTGTTGTTAAGGCATGATATTCATATTAAACCAAAATCCTAGAGCTTTTAGGAGAGTTAGTCATTTAACATGGTATTAGATCCTGGTTTGGCAAGAGGTCATGGGTTCGAACCTCCTCTTTGCAATTTATTCCCTATTTGTTTATTTGAAAGTCCAGGAAAGACTCTATTTGGTTTGTTTGACTGTCCATGTATAGGTATGAGGCTGCACGTGAGGGAGGGTGTTAAAGACATGATATTCATATTAAACCCAAATCCTACAAGCTTGAGCTTGTAGGAGAGTTGGTCATTTAACATGATGATGAAAGCACGGATGTTTTAGTTTTCTAAGCGGTAAGTTCTTCATTTAGACCTTCTTTTAGTCTTTGCGACTCATTCTTCAAAGAAAATTCTCCACGAGGTGACAAATGAGAATGTCGAGGAATTTGTGAGTCATTTTTGAAGGAAATCTATTTTCTCCTACATGTTTTGAATGGACCACAATGATCCTCTAGTATTACCTTTGACCCGTATCCTTTTTTTTATAATTTGCTTCTTTGAAGGGTTACGATCACGCAGAGCCCACAAAATGTCGATCTTGAGATTAATTTTAATGAAGAAAAAATTTGGAGCCTTCCGGTCCTTCCAACTACAACTATTGGATCTTTCCCTCAGACGGATCTTAGAAGGAGTTCTTTGTGGAGTTCAAGGCTAAAGTGACATTCTCACTTCTATAGATATAGTATTTCCTCCAAATCAACGCTGGTCATATCTTTGATCACATCTATGATGTTATGCTCTTTTTGAGGATTTACGAAGATGACTATGTCGAAGCATCAAGGAAAAATCAACAAAGTCGTCAAGCTTGAGGAGGAGCTTGATATTGATGTTTTGGTACATGGAGAGCCGAGAGGTGATTCTCTGCCTAATTATCTAAACTTAATTCAATGCCATTTGTTATGGGAAGGTTCAAATAGTTTCATTTGATTTATCGATGCATTGATGATCACGGAGAAATGACATGGTTAGTATTTTGGGGAGCAATTATCGGGTTTGCCTTATTTGTCAATGGAGTGGGTCAATCTTATGGTTCCCATTGTGTTAAGCCACATCATCTATGCTTGGAGATATGATCGACCGAGGAGCCATGGCTTGTTTACGGTCCTCAATGGCTCTCGAGCATGACTAAACGCCCAATGAAGGGAATGCTAACTCGGACTACATTATACCGAACTCGGTCCTTTGTCAGAAATGACCAGCCCAGGTAAGAAGATTAAACCAACTAAATTTATCTCAATTGATTTTGTAAAGCATGATTTTTCGTATTAAATCTAAATCCTACAAGTTCGAGCTTTTTAGGAAAGTTGATCGTTTAACATAGTATCAAATCTTGGTTTGACAGGATTTCCTGGGTTCGAACCATCTCCTTTCAAATTTGAATATTTGATCCTCATTTGTTGGTTTGAAAGTCCATAATGGATTCTGACTCTCCACGTGCGCGGGTATTCGACCGCATGCACGTGAGGGAGGGTGTGAAACATGACATTCGTATTAAATCAAAATCCTACAAGCTTGATCTTTTAAGAGAGTTGAACTTTTAACAGGTTTTTAGGATTTTGTTATGATTTCTGAATGTAATGCTTGTACATGATCTCAGATCGAAGACTTGCTATCAAATTGCTTTGGCCATCAAGGATGAGGTTGAGGATCTTGAAAGAGCGTGTATTACAATATCTAGATTGATGAAGCCGCCTTCGAGGGAGGGCTCACGCTTAGAAGTCCTAGAAAGGTGCTTCCATTTGAAATTGGGCCGCCAACCCACCTGTAGATCATCACCGCAGTTGTTGAAGACACTACCCGTGTTCTTCGCCTTTCATTTTCTCGTGAAATTTATCGGGTCATTTGAATCTGATTTGGAAATATTCATTCCTTCAAATAGTTCATATTTGAGTATTAGTAAGGTAGGTAAATCAAGATCCTAAGTTAAGGGTCAGGGTCGCCAAGAAATGCATGCAAATGGAAATAAATCAGTGAGTAGAATTTAACATTGCATTAATATTGTTTCCAACATTCATACTCACATGTGCTATTCAACTTCAACGACATCATTTACTCGATCATAAACATGGATGCCGACGCGATCACCATCGAACCTGCATCAGATGAGAAGCTCCTCCTCGCCTTCGCGAGGGAGTGAAGTATGGAGTCGCATTATCCCGGGTGTATACTACTATCCACTTCGTGATACCATCCACAAGAAATCGCAGATCGAATCAACAAGATGATCGCGCCCCGAGACCGACATCCTTGGGTGAACTCCAGATTGCGGGCCTCAAGACGTGAATATTAATGTGCAGGTGAACCCTCGTTTCAAGAATACGGTTGCCGCGCTAAGCTCCTCCGCACCTAACCGGCCAATGCCAAGTGAGCGTTCAAGCTTTCATGAAGTGATTTTCCTTGAAAGCTCAAATAATCCGATGGCTATTCGGCTAAATGAGGATACAAATACTAGTAGATAGAAGTTATATATGTTACATTTCAACAAGCTGTGGTATTTGTTTGTTTGTGTTGTTCTCCTCCCTTTTTTGTTGTGAAGGGGCATGGGAATTGAAGATTGTCATTGTTGTCATCTTCCTTTGTTACAAACTAACCACTTATATGGTTTCTTTCTGATGAGTTGAACCTTGAGATGGTCATTACTTTTGATTCTCCTCACAGGAAATATTCATATTGGTCATCTCTCTATACATTACCCAATTTTAAGATTTTTTTTTTCAATCTAAAATATCAATTTGATTGTTTCTTCATACTAATTTCAATAAGAATTGTTGGAACTTAGAAGGGTAAGAATAATTGGTCATAATTTTCATTAATTGTGAGTGTAATTATTATGATTAAATATCAACATTGCTACTTAACATAAAGCACTTTCTAAAATAAGAAAAAAAGTGAAACAAAGTGAGGGTACAAAAGAGTGGAAAAAAACTAAGATTATAAGGGATAATTACGTTCTTTGCATTTTTGTACCCTTCCCAATTTCATAATTTTTGTTGTAAAATGATTGCAATTAAATCATTGCAACCAAAATTGAAGTGAAAATTAATCACTTTGAATGAGAAAAATATCAAGAGAAACAGAGAGAAAAATATAAGAAAAATATCAATAAAATAATAACTGGTAATTACTAGTGTTTATCATATTCACAAACATTTACAAAACAAAATAACAAGCAAAAATAACAAACATCATTAGTATTTGTCACCTTCACAAAAATTCTAAGTTCCAAAATAAAATAAACACTCATGGATCTACATCAAATTCTAATAAAGAAAATCATAATCAATATAATTCTTCATCATCAATATAATTTCGCTTCTATTTTAATTATATGTTAGATTTTTTTTTCATATTTTAGTTTTTTTTCTTTCAAAAAGTTATATAAATTTTTGAAGTTATTTCTTTATTTTTTCAGATATTTTTCAAAAAATTTACCTATTTTTATATAATTTTTCAGAATTTATTTCATAATTTTTTCCTATTTTTTTCATATAATTTTTCAAAAAATTTACCTATTTTTTACATAATTTTTCTGAAAGTTGTTTTATATATTTGTCATTATTTTTTTTGTGAAAGACATTTTGTCACATTTTTCGATGACATTTTTTGTTAAGGTGACCAGTTTTAGTCATCCGTAAAAGATTTTTTGAGTTTTTTTGGAAAAGCTTATTCATGTAGCTTATTGAAATAAGCTAAAAAATGCTTATAGGAGGGTCATAAGCTATTTTTATAAGCTCTTTCAAACATCTATCATTTTTATCAAAAGTACTTATATAAGAAGATTAGCTCAAATAAACTATAGATAAACACTCATAAACCCACCCAAATACTTAAATAGAATGACATTATTTTTAAGGGAAATTTCTATTAGGAATTTAAAATATATATATTTTTGCCCCAAACTTTACTAATTTTGTTGGTAAAGTAGGCGGATAGATAAGGGGCATCGTTTCTCAGTCTACCTTGCTCAAAACTCAGAGAGAAGTAAGAAAAGGGGAAGGAAGAGATGGTAGAGATCGCCGTTACAGTGGTCATCGATAGGTTGTTCTCCTTGCTCCTTTGAAGCCAGTTATTGAGAGGTTTCCTGCAAAGTTGAAGATATCAAGAACAGCTCCTATTCATCCAAGCTTTCCTAAGGATGGATGCTAAGGCGAAAGGAGACACCATCGGCCGTGGCCTTAAAGCTTGGGTCCAGAGGCTAAGGGAGGCGCTTATTCCATAGAAGATCTTTTGATAATACATACATCATTTCGCAAAATCGCCCTCGTCGGGTGAGGTCTGCTGATTTCCTCTCTAATGTTTCTTGTCGATCATGAATCTTAAACCACGCCTTGAGATAGCCTCCAAGGTTAAGGATCTCAGGCTTAAGTGGGTATTTTGCATGAAAGTTCACGTTATGGTTGTGGTTCATTTGAGCAAGGATCGGGTGGCGGCGGTGACACAGGTGTGTTCAATAGGCGTGATCCAGAGTGAAAGCTCTTTTCATTGAAGAAGCCAGAAATTGTGGGTATTAGATCTCCCAAGGTGGTGTCAGTGGGTGAGTAGGGGAGCGTGGGAACCATGTGATTTCGGTTGCAGGGAATGGGCGGCCTTAGCGAGCGGCTCTTGCCAAGAATGTTATGACAACAAAATGGTCGAATGCTTTGTTTGCCGTCTTGGATCCTTTGTGTCTGGAGTCATTCAGGAATGATAGTACTTGAACATGATCAAACAGTGCAGCAAACAATGAAGGAGCTGATTCACGAGGGCATGGATCACGATGGACGTGATATCTCTTAGTGAATTCTCTTGAAGAAATTATTTGGAGGGGATAAAGAGTCGCCATTGTTTTTGATGATATGCGGAAGGTTAGAGTTTTGGGGATTTATAAAATGCTTTTTCCCGAGAAAGCGGAAAGCGAGGTAGTGATTCTGACTAGAAGCGTTGAAGTAGGTTGTCTTTATTAGAATCTCGATTTCATCATATTCACAATCTTCAGCCTCTGCTCACTGAAAATTGTGGGACTCTTACGTGAGAAGGCGTTTGAGTTCTTGCTGTCCTTCGAATTGAAAATTTCCATTGATATTGTTAAAAGATATGCGGGATGCAAAACTGCGGTGTGTGATTGAAGCGGTGCTTTATCAATGACTGAAGAATGAGTTAGAATGGCGAAATTTAATGTGGGTCTTGGCTCCCGGTCAAGAAATAATCCCCATCACAGAAAGTATCACTAAGATTCTCTCAGTTACAATGACTTGCCTCACTTCTCTGACCTTTGTTTCTTATCTTGTGCCATTTTTCTGAGGCCCATTAGATCAAATTGTGCAACTCATCGAGTACATTGGTATTTGAAGGATTTGTGAAAGGAAAAAAGGGGTGTATTAAGACAGGCGGAAGGAATACTGAATATTTGATTCAGAACTTGGTTCAATTGTCAAAGAATTGGATGATGGGAAAGAATCGGAAGATGCAAAGTCCGTGACTTGATGCGTGAATGATCTCGAGGCTGAGGTTGAGCTTTTGTCATGTTTTGGGGGCCAGGCTGGAGCTTCAATACAAAATTTCGACGGATCGGTTCAACAAGGAACAAATACTATTCTTGATGGAGTCTGATAATAAACCTTGTGAATCCGCTCACTTTTGCTTTTTGACATCAATGCGTGCCCATGCTCACGCTAAGTATATCCTTTACGACTTTAAGCTTTTGAAAGTATTGGATTTTGAAAGATGTCTTTGCTTAGCGTTCAGAGAAGATTTGGGGCTATTCCACTTGAGGTACTTAAGTGCGAGGAATGAAGTGAATACTTCCAAAGTCCATAGGTAGCTTCACAAAACCTACAAACTTTGGATCTCAGCGTTCCACAATGGATGCGCTTCGGTTGAATCACTTGAAGCTTAAAGCTACGCCATATTCTAGCCTATTCTTATCACTTCAATCCTAAAGGGTTATTCTGTACTACTATAGGAGTACACATAGGAGAGGGGATTGGCAATATGCTAGACTTGCAGAAGCTGTGTTATGTGGAGGCAAATAATGGGAGGGGCCTAGCGAGTGGGAAAGCTAAAGGCGGTTGTTTGACCATTGTAAACCTTATGGAAGAAGACGGGCCCGAAATATGTGTGCCTCCATTTCAAATATAGTACCTTGAATCATTAGTCGTACTGAAGGATGATGGTATTCTCGACTTACGAGCTATATCAGATCCACGGATATCTTAGAAATCTTTGTGCGCGGGGAGGCTTAAGGGTTGCTGTTGGCTTCTCATGCACTTGAAGTCTAGTTCGGGTAGATTTAAGAAATATCAGGTTAGGCTATGATCCGATGGAAGCCCTCCAAGCTCTCCCTAATCTATTAGAGCTTGTTCTCGTGATACATATGGCGGTGAATGCTTTTGTTTTCTGAATTAGGGTTTCGAAACTAAAAGTATTCGTCTCTATGACATGAAGGAGTTGAAGAGTGAATATGCATGGAAGAAGACCTTTGCTTGTTCTCGAAAGTCTTGAAATTGAACCTAGCCCACAAATGGAGGTGCCTTACAGGTCGCACATGAGACAGGCTTGATGATTTTGGGACATGCAAGAATTCGCATACGAGTATGCTGCAGGATGTAGCGTCACATTGTTGAACATGTCCCCAATGTCTTTTTCCACGAGTTCCATGCTGATGGTCGAAAGATCCTACGCCTAAGATGACCACTAAAAATTCAGTAAGTTGAGTTGTCGTTTTTTTCTTTTTTAGTTGAATATTTATTCGAATTCAATCTTTATATATTTAAGCTTGAGTTCAAGACTGATATGATTGATGGCCTTGAGTTAATATGGGATCGATGACTACTATACAATGATTTTTATAACTTTTAAATGACCTTATCCAAGTTGAGCTTGATATTTAAATGGACATCTTATAAAGTGCAAGGACCCTTTTAATAAGTCATCTTACCCAACAAAAAATTTATGATAACTTTTTATTTTCTTGAAGACATTGGTGGTGTTATCGTATCCTTGACTCTAAGCACATTTAAAAGAAATTGGTGATTCATTTATGTTTGTTTCTGATTTAATTTCCACTTTTTTTTTGATGACATATTTCCATTTTGTTCGTTGAAGAAAAAAGGACCATTATCTTTTCTATTTATTTTGCAAATTTTGTTTTGAGATGATGAAGGAATATTTCTCTATTATTCATTGTTTCAGTTTTAACTTTGGATTCATTGCTTCATGATGGGTTATGAAGGAAATTCTTTATGCATCTATGAAGAAAAATCATCAACATTCAGAGTGGTCATCATCTTCCACACCCGTAGATATTCATATCAGTGGAGTTCTTCAACATGACCTAATGGTTCTTGACAAATTAAGGAGATCACTTTAGCTATTCAGGGACTCTTTGACTTTTGGAATATATTTGATTAGATAAATTTGTTTCTTACAACATATTAAATTTGTTTGACTTTATGTTGCATGCTAATTATTTCTTATATGTAAGTCTTCCAAATATCCCTTATCTATAGGAGTCGAGTTCTGTTGTTATCTTCTCAACAATATGATGCATGTATTATCTTAGTGAAAGCATTACAAAAATTTAAGATTTTCAAATAGTACAGTTTAGCGAGTCCCGAAAATTTGTGGCTAAAAAATACATATAGACAGGTTGAACTAAATCACGTGGTGATAAGAATTTCTTACCAACCTTTAGCCGGGGAATTTAATTGCGCATTATTATACAAAAGCCTATAGTTGGAAAAAAAAATTAGAACCACGGCTATGTTGTGAATTTGTTTTGACCGCGGCTATATGTCATTGATATAACCCTAGCACTAACTGTATATAGACTATAATTTGAAATGCCGTTAGAATAACTGTATATAGTATGGATTGTTAATGCCTAGCACTAACTATATCTATTGATCCTCCTACAGTCTAGTCCCACTTGCCATCGACTATCTAGAATCCTTATAATTTTAGGGATCAAGGAATGTATGGACAGTCTTCATGTGAATAGTCCAAGTTTAGTATTAATTTTGAATTGAAATGTTAGAATGTTAGAAAGTTGATGCCCTGGTTTCAGGCATTGGAACTGGTGGTACAGTTACTAGTACAGGGCATTGTACTAGTCTGAATAGCAAAAAGACCCGAGAAAAATCTGAGGAAGTGCATCCTTATGGTGCTTTCCTCCTCTTCTTTAAATAATATGTAGTCTTCTTTTAAATATTTTAACATAATTTGGTGAAGTGCATTTTTTCTCGATTCAAGAAGTTTAATGTATGCGGGTTTGAGAATTTGCATCGAAACCTATCTCGGTCGATAGTTCCGACACTTGAGCTTCGAGAGTCTGCGGGGCTTGCGAGTTCTTCAGAAGTCTTTGTGCATCTGAATTTCATCAAACATTTTAGGTTTATTTTCTCATACTTCACAACCTTTTAATTATTTTTCCTTTTAGAAGGTATGTGAGTTAGAATGTTCTGTTTTGTTCAATGTTAGGCCTAGGTGGTTGAGTGGATGTTCATGGCTATCTTAAGATTGTTTAGCAATTCTATCTTTGATTTTCCTTACTTAAACTTATAGGTTATGTCTATAATGGCTTGCTTTACCAAGTCCTATTTAAAGTTGCTCATATTTTTACTCTGAGGAAAGGACATATTATTAATGAGTTGATTGATTCTCAGTCAAATTAGATTATCTTCATACTTAACATGGATGCGGTGCGAGGCCTGAATGTCTTCTTAGGTGGAATGTTGGAATGGACTTTGCAAGGGATTATTTTCAACATATGAATGAAAAAAGCACTATTAGTATCAAAATTCCAATCCCACTTTTACAAAGATTTTGATATCTCTCAACTATATTGTGTTGTGATTTGTTTCATTTTTAATCCTATTAATTTTCAATTTATTTTAATTACAAAAATCCAAACAAGCCTAGCGACCTCATTGTTTCAATTGCTCTTCTCAAGAACCATGTTTTTAGTCTTCATTTGCTTATTCACAGGACTTCAACTCAATTACAAACTGCTTCCTTCCTCATTTCTCAAAACTTTCCTAGCTTGTAGAGGAAGCAATGGCTTCCTTCCTCATTTCTTAAAACTCTCACAACTTCTAGACAAAGAAAGAGCTCAAATTTGTATTAAAATCAAATCCCAATTTTCAAGTTCTCATTCATTTTTTCTTCTTTAAAAAGCTTAGTTTGATAGTTACAACCGAGATATTATTCAAACAAACCAACCTTGTTTTCTCATGGAATGAAAGCATATCACACTTCTTAAAATGGGAAGATTTGAAGAAATCGGGGAAAGCTGTATTTAGATTATAAAAGTGATGAAAGAGAAGGGTATATAGATTTAAAATGATGAAATGAAATAACCCCTAAATTAGTGGAGTAGTAACATCTCTCCCAAAATGATAACTCAAAAAACCACCACCAAGAAGGCGAAAATGAGAAACAAAAATAACTAGCCTGCTCTGCGGCCGGTTCTATATGAAGAGTTCCATATTTATCAAGACCATGACTTCTTATACAACCTTGGTGAGGGTGAGTTCTCACAGGCACCAACACTTATAATACAACTAGCTAAGCTTTAAAATAATTAAAGAAACAAAAAAGAACAAAAATTAATAAACATGGTGCCATGATGTCATCTATCATATAATTTATATATATGCACGGTGTTGTACCAAAGAACGATGATCCTCTCCTTGATTCACCTATCATTTCAGATTTGAAATGATTCCAAGTATGCCTTGGATTATATCCTCTGAGTAAGATGGGAGAGTTCAAAGAATTTGAAAAGTAAGGATAATGCCAACTTGGGAGGAAAATCACATCCATCCTCCTCTTAGCTCTTCTTGTTTTGGGTAGTAGAAGTCTCATTTTGTAGTGTTAAAGTAAGTTGTTATCCCTGATATCACACCGTTGGAATTGGGATGTTTTATTTTCTACTATTATGTTGTATTTGCTTTTGGGCCAGCCTTTACTGACTAATGCACTTCTTCTTGCATTAGCTGCCTTGTTAGGCTAGCGCTCTTGCCTGTTCACCCTTTCATACCTTGGTCACATCATATGCCTTCTCTCTTTGCTCGGTGTGCTTCTGATAATCCAAAATCAAATAAACCTTAACTTCTACCGTGCATATTTCATTTCTTGGAGTTTGATTGTGATGGTGATGATGTTGATGATGGTGATGATGAGATGATGATAAAATAATGGTTTTGTTCACGGATCTTATTCCCCTCAAAGCTCTCATCTTTGAATTTGTTTGGATTTTGGGTCTGGTTTGATTATAATATTGAATAAATAGATGGGTTTTTGTTTCTTTATTCATGGAATCTCTTGGGGTTTCCTTTTCACCTTTCTGCTCTATTTGGTTGAAGAAAGCAAACTAATTTTTTTTTTCTTTATTTGTTAAGGTGTACTTTGGGTTTTTCTTTTTGCAAACTGAATTGTACTTTCCAGGAAGATGAGAGCTTGAGGAGGTGGAAGGAGAAGCTTTTAGTGTGCCTTGAGGAAGATTTGAATGGTTTGTCTCAAGTCTTGAACCCATATTCTCAGCGCATTTCCTTTCGAATTTCCCAATGTTGGATTCAATTTCATGAAGTTGTTTTCCTTTTAATAGGCAGTGGATCTGAAGTGGGATTCCGCTCATGTGATGGTCTCGGAGATTGCCCACATTATGCGAGCAATTCTCAGTCCCAATCATGGAAGCTACAATCCTCGAAAATCATGGATCTTTGGAAGTAGAGCTTCGATACTCGGTGAAGTCCAAACTTGGAATCGGCTTTGTAGACTACTTCGTGAAATCACCTAATATCGATAAGTATGGGACAGTAAAATCATAACATGAATTAGGAAATGGGATTCTAAGGCCTTGTTTGAAGTAGGTAGAAAATTTTGTTTTCTCTATTCAAATTTTTTCGAAAACAAAGGCTTAGCGTTTAGTTACGAGAATAGACGAAAACAAATTTTGAAAACAAAGAAAATGATTCACTATTTTCAACATTTTTATATATGAATCGAGAGAAAGCAGTGTAAGGCTGTTTTCCTTGTTTCAATTAAATTCAGCAAATTCAGCCAAATGAGGTTGAAAATGAAAACGTATTTTCAACCAAATTCAAATGCAGCTTATTTTAAAAGAAATGAAAACTAAGAAGATTAGAATACATTGAAAATTTTCATATTACGAATTTTGGATAGGATTGAAAATTTTAAGTAGCGAACTAGGAATTTCAATATACATGGCCGAGAGAAAATAAAGCCTTAGTGAAGGAGTTGAGCAAATATGAGAGGAGGCGAGGAATTAATCGGCAATCTTTGCCACTACCCTCATCCTCTTCCCTCTTTCTTTCATCGTCACGGTCGATCTCTCGTCTATTTAAATATTGTTAGCCAACAGAAACAAAAGCCATGTTTCTATTTTGATCTCTCTCTGTTTTTTTCTTCTTGTTTTGGATGCAATAGAACAAAGAGACCTCCTCTTGAATTCTCTCTCCTGCGCAAATTCTTATTTTGTTGGTTTTGAGAAGTGAGTATGTAATCTTGTTAGTTAATTTTGTGGCTTTAGGTCTGGTGTGTATTCACATTAATGGAGAGAGATTGTGTCTACCCTTCATTCAATCGTGGATTTGGGACAGGATTTAAAATGGGTTCATCTAAGCCACACGTGGAGCTTGGTTTCTTGTTTTGGTGTGATTTTTGCAAATTTGTAACATGGGTGACATGAACTCACGCCAATTAGTTCTGATTAGTTCAAAGTTTATACTCGGTAGTGTGACTTGAACTCTTGTCTGACGATTTTTGGGTAAATTCTAAAGATTTTAAAAATATTCTCTTGACCTTTTTAATCAACGCAAAGCATTCATTTAATTGAAATAGGCGTTCAGCTGCTTGTGCATACAGAACATCATATGGCTGCGGTCGGAACCAATTTAAACTCTGACACCTCCTATAGCCCGCGGCCCGAGTCGTGGCTATAACGCCTAGAACATCCTTATGGCGAAACCGGGGAAACAAATTATGGTATAGATTTCCCCACATGGCCACGGCGAACAAACCCCGGTATAAGCTGTTTGGATTGATGCGAAAAAGAGCCTACAACTAGGGTCGTTCTAACTGCGACTATAGCCTATAGACACCCAATTGGACCTTCTTGTGCCTAAAACATTTTTTTACGGTACTTATGGCCATGTCTTGTGGCGGTCCACTTTGTTTGCATCTATATGCTATAGCTGCATTATTTACCACCTTTAGCCAGGGTCGATGGCCACGGCCATAGGCCTAAATAAGAAGATTAAACCAACCAAATTTATCTCAGTTGATTTTGTGAAGCATGATTTTCGTATTAAATCCAAATCCTACAAGTTTGAGCTTTTAGGAGAGTTGGTAGTTTAACAGGTTTTTAGGATTTTGTTATGATTTTCTAAATGTAATGCTTGTACCTGATCTCGAGATGCGAGACTTGCTATCCAGTTGCTTTGGCCCATCAAGGATGAGGTTGAGGATTTTGAAGAAGGGTATTAGTTATCCCGGATTGATGAAGGCTGCTTTGAGGAGGGTTTGTATGAAATTTGCTTAACTGAAGGAGGTTACGATCGTCGTAGAGCCACAAAATGTATCGGTGCGGATTAGGCTGCTTTCGTGAAGTGAGCCTTCAGTCCTTCCGACTACAACTATTGGATCTTTCCCTCGGACCATGGATCTTAAAGGTTCGTTAGTAAGTTCAAGGCTAAGAAGTGAGCATTCTCCTTCTATAGATATAGTATTTCCTCGAATCATTGCTATGATGCGATCTTTGATCACATCTATGATATTTATGCTCCTTTTTCCGAGGATTTACGAAGATGACTATGTCCAAGAGCATCAAGGAAGAAATCAACAAAGTCGTCAAGCTCCGGGAGGAATATTGATGTTTTGAACATGGAAGCCCGGTGATTTCTCGGTATTATCTAAACTTAATTCAATGCCCGTTTGTTGTGGGAAAGAAGGTTCAAATAGTTTCGTTTGATTTGTCAATGCATTGATGATGGAAGAAATGACATGGTTGAGTATTTTTGGGAGCAATTATCGGGTTTGCCTTCCTTTGTCAATGGGTGGATCAGTCTTATGGTTCCCATTTGTGTTAAGCCACACATCATCTATAGCGATGTGAGTCGACCAGGCGTAATTTGTTTTACGGTCTCGATGGCTCGAGCATGACTAAAAAGCGATGAAGAATTTAAGCGGATTTTGTTACTATCTTGAAGCTTGTTCCTTTGTCGGAAATGACCAGCCCGGTAGAAGATTAAACCAGCGCTAGATTTATACCGATTGATTTTGTGAAGCATAATTTTTCATATTAAATCTAAATCTTATAAGTTTGAGCTTTTAGGAGAGTTGATCGTTTAATATGGTATCAAAACTTGGTTTGATAGGATTTCCTGGGTTCGAACCCTTTTTTTGTAAATTTGAATATTTGATTCCCATTAGTTGGTTTGAAAGTCCATAATGGATTCTAACTCTCCATATGTGTCACACCCCGAATTCCACCGGTGTGATTTATGTTACTATTTTACCACCTGATTTTTTTTTTTTTACAACTTGAGTCTAAACTCCCTTTGAGTAATCTTTGGAAATGTAAATAAAACACTACTCTAAGTCTCAAACATACACACATATCGTCTGAGTTAATTCCTCAATGTACCCAAAACTATACACTTACACTTGATCAAAGCAACATTTACACAAAGTTCCGAACCTAGTGTTATAATAAATATACAATGATCCACAAAGATACCAAGTTGTCAAAATATACTTGTGAGATATCCACATAACACTAAATAGTCATCAAGATGTATGCTCGACCACCAACAAGCTAAGGTTGGCATGCAGAACTTCCGTCCTCGAAAACGCACGGGTCGACTTCCGTGTCACGCGTTGGTCATTACACGCATCTAAGGTGGAGGGAAATAATGGGTTGAGTTCGATGACTTCGGTAGTGAGATCCCGCAAGCCATGCTCATAAAAACATTTCAATTTATACATAATTCAAAATATCTCAAAACGTGAGCATTTACAAATAATAGGTTGGTGATGGAAACACGTAGATGCGATACCACCACCATCTCAACCCCTCATCAATGACTCTTTTGGGCTTCCGCATCGAGGAGACTGGCCGTCATCCCAGAACAACGACAATTACTGGGACTTACAGAGGATATGCCCCACATCAGTATATTTATGACCTTTACGGGACCTGACCCGAGGACTAGTCATGATCGTGTCGCTATCAATCAGGACTCTCACCTGATCTCATACCCATGTCATGCTTTAAGACAATTTCACAAAGCATTCCAACCACATGGATATTTAAACATCATGTGCAGTTAATTCAATTTCCATATATATAAAAAATATACATTTATATATCTGAAAATCACCTGCGATCGAAAGCACGGAATGATGCAAAATTCCCCTGAACATGAACCACGATCCTGTGGCTTGGGGAGAAGGTTATAAGATCCCCTACCTTCCTTGGATTCAAAAATCCGCAAGTCTCCCAGGAAGTCAAAACCAGGGCTACTCGAAAGTGCAAATATGAGTCATAAGATTCCTTAGCCTCTCCTGATCCGTGTCGATAAAATTACTTAAGTGGTTTATTACTTTATCACCACTCGACTCACATATATTCTTATGCCTTCCAACATAAACCTTGATCCCCCCAAGTGCACTCTCTCTTACACTTACTAGGATCAACATTTAGCACCCCCTTATTAGGTTACACAACAACACACTCAACACTTGTACCTTTTTTTTTAACCTATCTCAAGACCCTTTTTTTCTCAACTACAAATTTTGACCAGCCATACATACTTTTGTTCATTGGTCTTCTGACAAAGTTCCCCTATCTCTTAGCTTTCCCAGCCTTTTAAATCAGGTCATTTGGACCTCAAATCAGAAGTTATGGTTTTACACTCCTGACCTCCCCGAGACTATTTCCTAAAGGACAGAATATGTGCCCTCTCTCTTCACCCTTACTTTGACGAAATTATGGAACAAATGAGCCATAATTTGGCCATAATTCCCTTTCATGAAGATTATACTATGTGGCTACTTTGAGAAGGATTTTGAATCACTCCATTTTGGATCAATCTAACCCAACTTATGACTCAAAACAGGAACTACTCCAGAACAGGGGACAGAATCTGTATCTGACTTTCAACTCACCAAGGGTCTTATGGTAGATTTAGTTCTTGGTTGCTTCTGCATTCGAAGGGCTAGGTCTTGGGCTTCTTCTCCAAATGGAATCACCCACCCGGATAAGAAATGAGCATGTTATGGCCAAAATACTAACACTGGTCAAAACAGAAAATTCCAGCCCTTGAAAATGCCCAGAATTTATGATTTTCCCCATTTTTTTCCATAAGTTTCCAACTCAATCAACTCCAACACTCAAACACACATCAAAGCCACTCTATTCAACCCAACACATCTTCCAAAACACATCTTAAACAAGAATCTAGGTTTTGGCTAACCCATCACTAACCAATCTAAGGTTAGATGAACCCTAACTTTCAAAAAAAGAGAAGTTCATGAATCATAATTCCTCTATACAAAATCCCTCAAATCCTTACACAAATAATCAAGGATTAGGTTTTACCACTCCATATCCTTCAAATCTAGGGTTAGATAGCCTCCAACCAAACCCTAGAAAAAGAACCATCTTACAAGAATCAAACCAAAACCCTACTCTTTTGTCTCACCCTTTCTCCTTCTCTTCCTTTCTCCTTCTTCTCTTCTTCTTCTTTCTTTCCCTCTCTTTCTCCTCTCTTCTTCACGCTTTTTCCTAATCCTATTTGAGCAAAATTGAGAACTAACCCTTTGCTAGACTGCTTGTCTTATACCAACTTTTTGACTTTTAAGTTTCACTAATAGCACTTAAGCCATTAACTCTTTCTATTTGCATATCACATTCTAATCTTATATATTGACCACTAGACTTTTCTCATTAATGACCCAGGAAGGGTGTCCTCAAGTGGTAAATTTACTCAATTTACCCTTGGCTCTAGTATTAAACCCAGTTCTATCGTTTTATTTTTGGAAAAATAATATTTAGCTATTGTATTAATTCCGGGTGTTACAATATGCGCGGGTATGGGGCTGCATGCATGTGAGGGAGGGTGTGAAACATAACATTTGTATTAAATTCAAATCCTACAAGCTTGAGTTTTTAAGAGAGTTGAGCGTTTAACAGGTTTTTAGGATTTTGTTATGATTTATGAATGTAATGCTTGTACCTGATCTCAGATCGGAGACTTGCTATCAGATCGCTTTGGCCATCAAGGATGAGGTTGAGGATCTTGAAAGAGCAGTATTGGCGCTTATCCATTGATGAAGCCGCTTCGAGGGAGGGTTTGCCGCTTAGGAAGTCTCGAGTAGGCTTCTATTTGGAATGGGTTGTTCACTCCCTTCAGATCACTAACTCATAAACTGGCCAAGACACTACCCGTGTTCTTCTGCCTTTTCATTTTCGAAATTTATTGGTCATTTGAATTGGTTTAAAATATTAATACCTTCAATTGGTTCATATTTGAGTATTAATAAGGTAGGTAACCAGATCCTGTTGAGCTGGTCAATATCAAGAAATGTATGCAAAAATGAAATAAAAACAAAGGAGTAGAATTCGCACATCAGATTAATATTGTTTCCAACGCATTCATATCACATGTGCTACTCCAACTTCAATGACATCATTCACTCGATCATAAATATGGATGCTGACATGATCACCATCGAGAACTCTAGATCAGATGAGGCTTCCTCCCGCCTCGCGAGGGAGGAAGCGGAGTCGGTGTCGGGTCCCGTGTATAAGTGACATCCACTCCCCCGTGATACCATCCACGTAAGAAATCGCAGATCGAATCAACAAGATGTTATACCCGAGAGACCGACATCCTTTCAGAACCCAAATTGTGCCCTCAAGACGCGTGGGCACAATGCAGGTGAACTCCCGCCTCAAAGAACATGGTTGCTTCGCCGCCAAGCTCCTCCGCACCCACCGCCGCGCGCAGCTGTTCAAGCTTTCATGAAGTGATTTTCCTTGAAAGCTCAAATAATCCGATGGCTTTTTGGCTAAATGAGGATACAAATACTGCAGCGGGGGGCGATGATGATGAAGACGATGAAGATGATGAGTGAACTAGAGAACTTCAATTTTGCCTATTTAATTTGAATATGAGCACTGGTTGAGTGTTTTCCCTTTTAATAGTAGTACTTGTAATGACAACTCCGATCCTACCGAGTTTGAAGTTTATGAAGCTTACTAGAAAGTGAAGTAATCTTATAGGTAATCACATTTGGTCTGTGTTCTTCGTTTCGACCAAATTCCTGGAACCGAAAATTTATTTTATTTTACCTTATAATTCTTTTTTAACAATCACTGCTGCAAAGTGTGTGATCCTCTGCTGAGACTTATAGACTAATTAAGCTTAAACTGTCTGCTTGCTTTTGTTTTTTGGTTTTTTGTTGAAATCAAATTGTTGTTGAAAACAAAGGTCAAAATATTTGCCTTGTTTGCTTTTTCTTTTTAAATTCTTATTTTGAATTTTTTTTATTAAGAAAAAATTAGATATTATAATATAAGAATTATAATGTTTATGATCTAATCGTTTTTATATTAATTAAATAACATAATAGATGTTTTTAAATTCTTCTTGGTATTTGTTTGTTTGTTTGTTTGTGTTGTCCTCCTCCCTTTTTTGTTGTGAAGGGGCATGGGAATTGAAGATTGTCATTGTTGTCATCTTCCTTTGTTACAACCAACTTACTTATATGGTCTAGTATATATATATATATATATATATATATATATATATATATATATATATATATATACTAGAAACAAGTAGCTAGAAGGTACAACATTAATTACTTGGAAAAGAAGATTAGAAGATTATTATTATTACATATTAGGGTAAATTTTTCGATAGGAATAAAGCCATAGTTTGATCGGTTTTCTTTAATTAGTCTTATATATCGCTTTAATTATGGATAATTCATGTTCGGGGTCCTATACTCTATCAATCAAGGATTATCTAATTATTATCTAATTTAGCTCCAAATTTTAAGTTTTAAAAATTCAATTTTATCCTAACCTCTCTCCTTCCTCTAATTTGATACTCCCGACACTGTGTTTGTTCTATGAATACAAGAAAGGGACCAAAAAACCAAAACTAAACCGACTGTCTCAAATTTCAGAGAACCCGATTTCATATTTTAAGAACACCCTAAACTGGCTCTTTTCCTCTCACTGCTAAATTAAGCAGACAGGCCTTTAGATTTTTGAAATGAGCATATTGTTTGCTTCAATTTCATGTCGCTATGTCATACATGAATATGTGGTGGAACATGGACAAATTTAGATTTTTTTTTTCTAGGTAAATATTTTTTCATTCTTTGTCCTCGTTTGGATGGGACTTTAACCCGATCCCTTCCTATACCTATCCCAACCCTTAACCATTAAACCAGGCCTCAAGGGAAATACATTTCCTTATTGTTTATTCTATTGTGAGTTTTCACTCCAATTCGTGTTAGCTAAATTGGGTGGGTATGTACGATCATCCTTTCTCGAGACACTGCAAGAGACACCTCCGGGTTCCAACATATATGTCCTTAGTTTTGCATACATTGTTTAGCCTTTATGTGGTTTTCTCAATAGGGGATATGATGAAGCTAGACATTTTGAATCCATAAAATGTATAGATAATGTAAGGTTCGACCCAACTTTGTAGTGTCTCTTGGTCTGTCTGACTGGTCCGATGGGCTTCAAGTTCGGCCATACTAATCCGATCCACTTCAACATGTCTCCACCTCTACAAGCACTATCTAATCTCCAGCATTGTTCACCCATTCAACATATTTATAACAAATTTCTTATTTTAAATATAATATTTAGAATATTTCCTACATAATATTTTCTATTTTAATTAGTGGAATTTGAAACAAAATTAAATTGAATTAAGGGAAAAACATCCAAAACAAATGATTTTTTTTTAACATTTTAAACACTTTTAGTTACAATGTAATGTCGTTACTCACTTACCACCTGATTTTAACTTTAGACCTTTCTCACCTTATACCCTACCTTTTTTGAACTGCTGAATATCTCTACCACATGAATTAGGCTTGATTACCCAAAAATAAATGAATTAAGTGACAAACTCTTATAAAAAATAGTCAAATTAATATAACCATTAAAACAAATAAATAAACGTAAGAAAGAAGAGAGATACTAAAGGCCGCAGTGTTCTCTAGGAATTGTTTTTAAGATAAAAAACAAAATTGATAATATTTTTTTGGTTGTTTCTTAAAACCAAGATGTTTTAAAAAGTAATCTTAAAATAAAATAAAAAAAGTTTACTGAATTAAAAAAAAAGTGTTTGTTTTTATTTTGTACAAATTCTATAAAATTTAATTTAACATTCAAATTGAATCCAAGTAAACCCACAAATCGAGACAAGTGAGGAAGATTCGAATGGGAAAAAGCATGAACCCCACACAAAAAAATTGAAACTCCACACCTCTCGGCCTATCATGACTCGAGGCCCACCAGAGAAAAGAGCAATGGGTCCCACTTCAAAGAAAAGCTTTGATCTCGTGACGCCACACGATGTTCAAGCTCATATTCATGTGAATAGGATATCTCCATAAGGAAGAATCGAGGATGGTGTGAGGGTACACTAAAAAAAGATTAGAAGATTATTATTATTATTATTGGGTAATTGATAGAATAATTTATAGTTTAATCTGCCTTCTTTTAATTAGTTTCATATAATATTTAATTCATGAATAATCTTATGTCTGTGGGTCCTATGTTATAATTGTCTCATGATTATTATCTAATTTAGTCTCCAAATTTTTAAGCTTTTAAAAAATCTAATTTTATCCTTAACTCTCTCTCCTTCCCCCAATTTGATACTCCCGGCACTGGTGTTTGTTCCATGAACACAATAAAGGACCAAAACCAAAACCAAAACCAAATTGGTCTCAGACCTCCTACACACCGGGACTTTATGCCCTCGCTTAAATATATGTCTCATTCTCTATATTCCCGAACTGAGAATCTCCCAACTCATCTTCATTAAATCATTACAGGCTAAGAAGGCTATGAGGCCATCAGCTTTTTTTCCTCTTATATTTGATAAACCTTCCACTACTTCATCATCACTCATCTTTCTTAAATTTTTTTTTTCCTTCATGGAAGTGAGAACGAGGCATCAATTTGATTAGTATTTGTTGTACAATCGTTATGATGTTGAATTGTCGATAGAGCTTCATGCCATTAACAATCAAAATGACCCCTAATAATTACCATGATGATAAACCCTGCCCTCATACTTATATGGATACAACTGAGAGCAT
Organism: Tetrastigma voinierianum; assembly: GCA_016808115.1. Lineage (NCBI taxonomy): Eukaryota > Viridiplantae > Streptophyta > Magnoliopsida > Vitales > Vitaceae > Tetrastigma > Tetrastigma voinierianum. Next base: position 48,102 of record JAEQBH010007424.1, on the reverse strand, counting down.
CTATGGCCACAAGGTATCACTTGGATTAGACCTCGTCAACCATAAGGCACTCGACGGGTACTCCATTTTGTCCTCAAACTCGTAAGAACCTCGAGCTCACAAGTTGTTCATCGTTTACTCCATTAAATGATGATTTTATCTTTAAGATCTCGTGTAAATTAAAATTTTGTCTTAAAAACATATATCTCAATAAATAAATCATCATCTAACGGTTAAAAACTCGTTTTCATATGAGAGCAAGCTTTTTATAACTGAACCCTACAAAAAAAAAAAAAACTTTCGGATAAAAATGCCCTTAGGCATTTAGTTATAAATGGGGGGATTAGACACACCTTAGATATTTTATTATTATGTTAGGGGATTTACCTTTACACTTTTAGGGGCATTTTTGTCCGAACCAAAACATTTTCATGGCTACTACTTTGAAAAATGTTAGTTTTACAAATGACTTTTGTTTTTGTGACGCCCCAAACCCGGGGTGTTCATTGACTACCCGTCAACCTGCAGGTGGCTCCATAATGGCCTCGTGACACGAGACACATACCTGAGTAAAAATGGCCACTTGGACCCCTCATCAATACTCATCAAACATGTACCCAACTATATTCCAATAGTCCAAGAGTTATTTTATTACTCTTAATACAAATACATATTAAAATCTACAATTCTAATACATATTAAACCAAAAACCATCAAAGCCACAACCCGGCTTTCTTCTCAAAAGCGGTCTCTAGTGAGTGCCAGTCTCTTAGATAGTCCCCGCACCCGAAAGAGTGGTCCCACCTACGTGAGTGAGCAAAGCCTGCAGAAAGTTTCCTGTACAAGGTTACTCCCACCTAAAAATGCATATGCAATGGCATATATAAACAATCAATCACATTCTATACAATTATTTACTATTATATGAAATGTCTATATAATGCATGAGATTCAAACTTCTACGTCACGACTTGAGTAACAAATTAATTTCACACTGAATGCCAAATGAATAAACTAAGATCTATGGTTCGAAGACCATGACTAAAACCATCGAGACCCTCCAATTTTATTTATCAAAACCTCGAATTTTCTTTTCCTCTCTTTCTTTTGGGCGGGCTACAGATTTGTCGGGTTTACACCAGAGGACGCCGTGACGCTTTTCAACATTTTCACAATCTCATATCAATGGATCCGTTCAACCGACACACATTCTCGTGAATTCTCACCTCGGAGGATTCACCTAACTCGGTCCGCCCAAAACATGTAATTTATCATCTCGATCATTCTTGCACACTGAACATCTACTCCTGACTTTGTCCCATTTTTTCCCGAATTACGACCCCCATTCACTAACACTCACAACTTTACTCCCGCACCCACACCCGACCAATGCCGATAGACTGCATACGAAATGCATGATGCCAACGCATTTTCCCCACGTTATAATGATGAATACACTACATGAAACCTTTTACAAACCATGGAAAATTATAATTTATATTATTATAATCTACCTCCATGCAAACCATGTTAATACATCAACTAGCATGCATCAATATCACATTTCCACACACTGCATGTTATTCAAGCAAGCCATAACACACAACTAGGTCTCAAAATTAGGACCATTCAACATGACACTTCACCATCCCTTCACAAACATGAACCAATCTGGTTCCAATCATTATTATCACAACAACAAACCACAACACCTAGAAAATTTCAGTTTCTAATTAAAACCCTAACTCCCACAATCCGTGAAACCGGTCATGAAATCCATACCCCTTAGTCCCAAGGCTCGGAACTAATTTACATGGCTTCTCATGGCCTCCCACAAGCAACCCCTACCATTATAAAGCCTTTAGGCTAAAATTAAACAAAGTAGGAAAATATCCTACTTCGTGGAAGTTGTCAAAAACTCCTAAAACCGGAGTCCACGAGTAGTCCTCGCCACAGAAAGGGAAATTTTCCTTCGTCTGGTCAAATCCGACGATCGGATTGGCTTGTAAATCTAGAGAGTATAGTGCTCTCTCTCTCTCTCTAAAAATATCAAAATCCTGTACCGTGATCTCCCTTGTTTTTCCTCATGCATGTTTTCTTTTGCCTTTTTCATTTTGAGAAGACAACTATTCTTGTCTTGTCTCTTTAACTTTCCATAATTACAATTATGCCATTCTTCTCATTAGTTTGACTTTTTCATCAAACGACATCATGCCATGTGTCAACGTGGTCCCACCCTCACACTTCGTTCTGACTGAATTGAGCTGACACGTACACACCGCGCGCCACTCACCCTCGCCATGTGTCGTGACACGACGCCGTCAAACGCAAATTCCGACTATCTCGAATTCAATTAAAATCGACGCAGAATTAGATTTCATGAGATACCCTAACGACGAAACTGCTTCACATCCGAGATCTAGAAAATTTCGATTTTACGTAAATTACGATTTTTGCCTCTTTAGAAAATTGGATTTTCGGTTTCACACTTATCCTTCTAAACTAATTTCTCAAAATATAAATTATTTTTAGTTGATATTAAAAGATAATAATTTATGTTAAGTTAAATATTGATGAAAAGTAATTTAACTTTTTATCTACAAATATATCTTTAAATTAATTTAAATAAAATGGTTTTTTTGTTATTTAAGATAAATTTTCAAATTTATTAAAAATACTATAATTAGATTAATTTTATTTATAATTATACTCAACTAAAATTAATTTTGTATATAAAATAGAAGATAAAAATTAAAATATTTCTTTAATTAAATCTAACTTATATAAATGTTATAATTAAACCAAATTCCCCGTTTAATCTAATCACAACATATAAATCAGTAGGAAATTAATTCCTTCGACTTTCACCTTTCGCTTCCCTACCGTTGGTGCAACCACTCCCATCATGAAGTGTGACCACTTTTACCCGACCGACCGTCTTTCCATCGTCATTCCCGACCGCTTCAAGCTGCAACTTCTAACTTTTTCACTACAATCGCTAAGACTACCTATTACTCAGTGGTTAGAAACTATGATCCCCGGTGCGGTGTTGATTTTTTTTTGTTCTTTTGAGTGAATATCAGATTTCTATGAAAAATGATTTTTTTGTTGCTACGTGGGTAAGAAAGGATTTAAAACATACAGTAATCGTGTTTTTCTTCTTCCTCGTAATTTGACGAAGTCATAAGGCCGTGAAAGGAGACACCACGCCCATGGCCTTAAACTCGGTCTAAGAGCTATGTAGACCACTTACCTCCATAAGATCTGGTCTGGTAATCAGGGTATCAATTTCTGCGGTGAATCGATAAACCGCCGGTGAGGGAGCAAAGCAGAATCGAATCGCGGATTTCATTGCGGAATGGGCGCTCGTAAGACGACTCGCTGCGTTCGATCACCGTGGTTCGGGCCATTCAAGATGGAAATGGTACTCGTAATATGATCAAGAAATTCTAGCGGAAGCGGGCGAAGGAGCCAATTCCCGAGGGTATGGATGCAATATACGAGATATCTCTCATCGGGTCTAACAAGAAGTATTCGAGGATAAAAGGCACGCAATAATGTTTTGATGATGTCCGAGGTTAGAGTTTCGGGATTTATTAAATACGCTTTTACCCGAAATGTATGAGGCAAAGCAGGGTAGTGATTACAAACTAGGAAACGCTTGAAGTAGGTTGTGCTATTGAGAATCTCGACATTTCATCATGTTCACAATCTTCAACCACTACCCCCGAAGCTCGTGGGAAACTCTCTTCCGTAAGAAGGCATTTCGTGGTTCCGCCGCCGCTCGCATCAAAGAAAATTATCGATATCGTTAAAAGACGCCAGATCGCGCCGTAATCGCGGGTAATCGCTGTTTATCGACAAAATAAGAACGGAGTTAGAACGGCGTAAATTTAATCTACGCCTCGCTCCCGCGCGCTAGAAACTAATCCCCATCTCAAAGTATCACTAAGATTCTCTCCTTCGGGCCATAATGAGCCTCACATCCTCAAGCCTCGTTGTGATCGCGGTCGCTTTTCCCAGGACTATTTGATCAATCGCGGCAAAACTCATCCTACCAGGTAGCCGAGGGATTCGTAATGGTGGGTGCCATCGAACAGAGGGCTAAGAATACTGAATGAGCGAGGGATTTGTCGAGAGGGTGGTGCCATTGGAACAGAGGGGCGATGAATACTTGAATGAATGATTCACTCGTGGTTTCGTTCAACTGTCAGAGGTGGATGATGGTGGAAGAATCAAGATGCAAAGTCCATGACTCGATGCGTGAGATTATCCCTCAAAAGGCTGAGGGGTTGAACTTTGTCATGTTTCTCGGGGACTAAGACTCTCGAGTTTCAATGGAAAATTTCGACCGGACAACAAAAGGAACAAATACTATCATAGGAGCCTATTAATGTAGTCCCATTGCATCCACTCACTTTTGCCGACATCGGCGCAAAGGCCCATGCCCCGATCGGTATATCCCTTACCAACTTTAAGCTTTGAAAGTAGTGGATCTTGAAGATTTTCCTCAGATAGTATCTCCAAAAGATCTTGGGAAATTCATTCCACTCTCGAGGCGCTCAAGTCCGAGGGGGACAAAAGTCAATATGCTTCCAAAAGTCCATAGTGGGCTTACAAACCTTACAAACTTCTCGATCTCAAGGGGCCTCAGGATGCGCCCAACAGATCACTTAATCTTAAAGTCGCGCCATATTCTAGCCTATTCTTAATATCCTCAATCCTCGAAGGGTTATTCTTTACTGCTAGAGGAGTACACATAGGAGAGGGTATCGCAAGATGCTGCATCACAGAACTGCGGTTATGTGGAGACAACAATGGAGGCCTAATCAAGAGCCGGGAAAGCCATGCGCTTGAGAAGACTGGGTATCAGAACTCCATGGAAGAAGACGAAATAAGTATGTGTGTGCCCCATTTCCCAAATATGAAGTGTAATTCTTGAACCATTAGTCACATTATCAAAGGATGATGGTATTCCTCAACTTACAAACTATATCGCATCCACCCAGATATCTTAGAACCTCCACTGCAAGAGGCTTATAGGTCGCCTGACCTACTTCCCGTACTCGAAGTTCATTCTCGTAGATTTAGTAATCAAAGTTGCTTCATGATCCGATGGAAGTCCCAAGCTCTCCCCTAATTCCATTTGACTTTCTATACAATGTGATATGATGTAGAATGCTTTGTTTCTCATAGAATGAGTGGTTCTTAAACTGGAAAATATTATGTCCTTGCAATACGAAGTGAATTCGGAAAACTCCTTCAAAATACACGTATGAGCACTCGCTTCGAACGCCTCGGAATTCAACTTAGCCACAAATGGAGGTGCCTTCCGGGATTTGCCTCTCAAAACTCGATAATGATTGGTTTTTGGCATGCCAAGAGAATTCAGATACAAGATGCGACTACGTGATGGCCAAAACTATCAAGCATAGCTGAACATGTCCTCAATGTCTTTTCCTTACGAGTTCCATGTCGGCTGGTCAGAAAGATCTCGCGCTGGGGGATGAATTCGTCTTCACAAAAATTCGGGTAAGTCGAGTTGCTGTCGTTTTTTCTTCTTTAGTTGAATATTTATTCGACTTCAATCTTTATTGCTTGAGTCAAGACTAATATGATTGATGGCCTCGAAATACTATGGGATCTATGATTACTATACATTGATTTTTATAACTTTTAAATGACTTTATCAAGTTCAAGACTTCAATCTTTAAATGGATATCTTATCAAGTCAAATGACCCTTTAATAAGTCATCTTACCCTAAAAAAATCTATTATAATCTTTTTTATCTTTCTTTGAAGACATGCACGATGGCGTTATCGTATCCCCGACTCTAGCAAGCTTTCCGCTAAAAGGAATCGTGATCATTTGCGTTTGTTTCTTGGATCTAAATCTCTAACGCTTTCTTTTATCGACTTATTTCCATTTCTTTGCTCATCAAGAAAAAGTACCCTGTGATACTTCATTTATTTTGCAGATTTTTTGTTTTAATGTGATGATGAAGGAATATTTTTCTATTCTTCATTACTCTTGCATTTCAACTTGATTCATCAGATCAAGCGATAGATTTCCTCAAGAAATTCTTTATACATCTATGAAGAAAATCAACATTCAAGAAGGTCCTAGCCATCATCTTCCACATACACCCATAGATATTCATATCAGCCGGAGTTCTTCAACGACTCCAATTGTTTCAGACAAAAGATATCACTTTAGCTATTTTAGGACTCTTTCACTTTTTTAGAATATATCTGATTCTCGATATAGAATTTGTTTCTTCAGATATTAAATTTGTTCAGTTTTATGTGCATGCTAGCTATTTCTTATATGTATATGAGTCTTCCAAATATCCCTTATCTACAAGAGTCAGGTTCTATTTGTTATCTTTTCAACAATATGATGCATGTATTATCTTAGTGAAAACGCATTACAAGAAATTTAAGATAGTAGCGCACTTTGTAATGAGGTCAAAAAATTCTTGTGGCTAAAAATACATATGTATGTGTTGAACTAACCACGCTGCAGATAAGAATTTCTTTCCAACCTTTAGCCATGGCTATGTCATTGATATAACCTTGTGATCCCTCCCGTTCTCTCCCAGCCGACCTCTATCCCTTTCTGGTTCAGCTCTCTCTCTTTAGAAATCTGCTCGTAGTCTTGAACCACTTCGATCACTTAAAAAATCCTCTCTGATCGGTATCTCCTCCTGAACCTCAACCTTAACCTTAACTTGATCCCCAATGGAGCTTGGGAGGTCAAGATTCGCCTCCCAAATTCCTCCTCCTCCGCAACCACATCAAGCCCCGCCTCCTCTCCTCATTTCACCGCCCGCCAGGTTGTTTCCTCTCTCAAAGCCAAAGCGATCATGGATTACCAATTCGAGCCTAGTCATAAGTAAACGAGGAGGAACTAGCGCTGCGGATCGGCCACAACCTTTCTTGTCACTACCGCGCCAATACAATCAAGGTCTCGATTTGTACAACGCTCTACCTCCGCCTACCGCAAAGGATAATTGTGGCTCCTCCCTAATTTCGGCCCAAAGGGGCTTTTAGGATGATAGAACTGAGGGTTTTATCAGCCATAAGGGAATTAGAGATGAATCTTCGAGTCCATATTTGGAAAATTCATACAATAAATCAATCTTAAGGTAACCTTTCATTTACAAATTTCTTCATGGAATTGATATAATATAGCCTTTGAACTCTATAATTTTTAGATTATGTTCATATTGTGTAATGTTATACCTAACCCTTTCCTATCTTCTTTACTTATGGAAAGTTTGAATCTTAGTCACCATAATAGCTTGCATAGCCTGCTTTTGCTTTATAGAACCCCAAATTTGATAGGCACCCTGTTTTGGGGACACAATTCTGCAAATGATTGGTCATATTGTCACTACCATTCCTCGCTAATGTTTGTGGTTCTCCTTGTATGGTGGTGGAGTCTTAGCCATACTCTTGATCAGTTTCGTGATTTTGTGGAAAAAAGATTTCTATTCCTTCTCATCTTTTGATTAATATAACTATGTTATGTTTCCTTTTTTTTCTTTTTGAATATCGATCATCATTCTAGAAGATCTTAGCCTAACGCTTGTATATTTCTTTTCTGTGAACAACGCATTGCACTTTACTACAGCTCCTGAGTTTTCTACATGAGTCAAATCTCTCTTTCCCCTTTCGCCTCCTTTACTTCTGTGGATTTTTCTGTATGTTTAGGTCGACAAAGATCTAAGTGCGTTATAGCCACTCTGCGATAATGCCAATTTTAAAGTAATTTGTTATGTTTTTTATATTTACTGCTCCTTTTTAAATGATAATGTGAAATAATTTCTATTCTAGGTACTCAAGATTTGCTATCTTTGCTAGATTTGGCCTAAGTGTAAAGTACGAAGAGTAGAAAAAATGGTTGGTTTTTTTTTATTCATTACACATCTTCTTTGGGAAAAGAGGTTCTATCATGCATCCTCTTCGATTTTATTCCCTTTTACTTTTCCTCTCTATTTTGTTTTGTCTAGAAAGTGTAGTGATGTAGCATGATGCATTATTCTACTCTTTTCCCGCAAAATAAATGCACATGCATTCAACTAAGTACCTTGGTGGACTGGGAAGACAATGAACCTAGAGTTAAGATACAACCTAAGAACATGTTTGACCTGCCTTTTTTATTCCGGAAAACACTTTAAAACAATTACTTAATCTCGAAAACAAGAATAATTTTCAAAAACACTAAAATGGTAAGCCATAATAACGATTTTCGTATCACCACTCAATCTCTCCACCTTTACCTTTACTTCCTTTCTCTACACGCTTAAGAGAGCAGACATTCCTCAGAACTACAGTTCTTTCTCATAATTCAGCCCTTGCTTTGGTGACTCCCATCCTTATATACACATTTTTTAAGGGTATGGGCGCTTAGAGGGCATCTCGCATTAATTCACATGGAGGGTGGAATAAGGGAAGTACCTTTTAATTAAAAAGGGATTAATAAGTGCTCTATCCAATAATGGATACACTATACCTGAAATGTCATAGAATAACTCGTATATAGTCTGGATTGTGCCAATGCTCTAGGACTAACTAATTGATCTATTGATCCTCTAGTCTAGTCCATCGCTATCACTCATCTAGAACTCTTATAATTTAGGGATCAAGGAATGTATGGACATTTTAATGTGAATAGTCCAAATTTAGGAGTACTTAATTGAAATGTTAGAATGTTAGAAAGTTGACAAGCCCTTGTTTCAAGCATTGAACTCGGTGGTACAAGATATATAAGGCAATCATCAAGAAGATAGCAAAGACTTAAAATGCGTGGAAGTGCATCCTTATAGATCGCTTCTCTCCTTTAAATAATATGTAGTCTTCTTTTAAATATTTTAACATGACCGGTGAAGTGCATTTTTCGGTCAGGTTCAAGACGCGACATGCAAATTTCTGAGGAGTCGCATCGAAACTATCCATGTGGCGCCCGACTCTTGACCTTCGAGAGTCTCTCCGGGAGGCCGGCGTCATCAAGTGTCACGCCCCGCATACGCACTTTCTATCAAACATTTAGGTTTGTTTTTCATACTTCACAACCTTTAATCGTTGTTCCTTTTCTGTAATATATGAGTTAGAATTGTTTTGTTTTAGGCTATGTTAGCCTAGGTGGTTGAGTGATTTTCATGGCTATCTTAAGATTGTTTAGCAATTCTATCTTTGATTTTCCTTACTTAAACTTATAGGTTATGTCTATAATGGCCCGCTTTACTGTATCCTATTTAAGTTGCTCTATTTTTATACAGGAAAGGATATATTATTAATGAGTTGGATTGATTCTCACCAAAATTGAATTATTCTTACATTTTAACATGGATGTAAAGCAGTGTGCCCATTGAATAGAATTCCCAGGGTCTTTTCGGAATGTCGAATGTAATTTCACTTCGTGATTATTTTTCAACATATGAATATGAAAAAGAAATACTATTAGTGATTAAAACTCCAATCCTAATTTTTACAAAGATTTTGATATCTCTCAATTCATATTGTGTTGTGGTTTGTTTCATTTTTAATCTAGTAATTTTTCAATTTTATTTTTAATTACAAAAATCCAAACAAGCTCCTAAGCGACCTTATTGTTTAAATCGCTTCTTCTCATGAATCCATGTTTTAGTTTTCATTTGTCTATTCATGGATTCTAACTCAATTATAAAATCAGTTTCCTTCCTCATTTCTCAAACTTCTAGCATGTAGAGGAAGAAATGGCCTGCATTAGAAATATAATAAAATCCCAATTTTAAACTCTCATTCAATTTTTTTTTCCTTCCTCATTTCTCAAAACTCTCACAACTTCTAGACAAAGAAAGAGCTCAAATTTGAATTAAAATCAAATCCCAATTTTCAAGTTCTCATTAATATTTTCTTCTTTAAAAAACTTAGTTTGATAGTTACAACCATTTTTTTTTTTTTTTTTGATACCGAGGGTGTCAGGGCCCACTTACGCTTCCCCTACTAATCCCTGGGCCCTGAGCCTACTGATCAGATAAATACCCCCAAGACCCCTGAGGACTCGAACGTGGAACTCCTCGGGACATTGCCCAGAGCCTTATGCCAAACGAGCAATTTTCAAATATAAAGCATAACCAAATATTATTCAAACAAACTAACCTTGTCTTCTCATGAATGAAAGCATATCACACTTAATTTAAACGTAGATTTCAAGAAATCAGGGAAAGCCCCACCATTTGGAATTATAAAGTGGATAAAGAGAAGGGTATATAGATTTAAGAAGAGCAAATGAAATGAAATAATCCTAAATTGGTCGAAGAGTAACATCTCTCTCCCCAAAATGCTAACTCAAACTACCAAGAAGAAGTAAAGAAAACGAGAAACAAAAATAACTAGCCTCACTGCGAGCGCTTATAGTCAAGGGTCCTTATATTTATCAAGACCACATGACTTCTTATACAACATCAATAAATGCTCTCACCTCAGCTCCAAACACTTATAATACAACTAGCTAAGATTTACAATAGTGAAAAGGAAACAAAAAAAAAGAATAAAATTACTAAACTTATTATGCTATGATGTCCATCTATCATATAATTTATATATATATATACACGGTGGTTGTACTTAAAAAAGGAACAAAGGATCCTCCTTTCGATTCAATTATCATTTCTGTCGAAATGATTCCAAGTACATGCCTTGGATTATATCCTCCGGAGTAGTGACGTGAGAGTTCAAAAGAGAAATTTGAAAATAGCGACATAATGCCAACTGAGGGAAAATCACATCCATCCTCCTCTTACTATCATTAAGCTAGTAGTAGAAGTCCTTTACCTTTGTAGTGTTAAAGTAAGTTGTTATCCATAATATCACACCATTGAACTGGATGTTGTTATTGTTACTATTACGCTTATTTGCTTTTAGACTACCATCAAGGTTATTCTCACGCATTACCTGCTCATACTGTCAAGCACGCCCTATTCACCCTTCTCCATCCACCTTGGTCACATCATATGCCTTCTCTGCTGCTCGACATGCTTCCTAATAATCCAAAATCGAAATAAACCTTAACTTCTACCATTCTTTATCAGCTCATTTCTTGGAGTTTGATTGTGAAGGTGATGATGATGTTGATGATGGTGATGATAGAGATGATGATACAGATAATGGTTTTGTTCCTGGATCTCTTATTCCCCTCAAAGCTCTCATCTTTGAATTTGTTTTGGATTTCGGGTCCTGGTTTGACTACAGATTGAATAAATAGATGTTTGTTTCTTTATTCATGAATCGGGCTTCCTTTTCACTCAGAAGCTCGTCAAGAAGAAAGCAAACTAAATTTTTTTTCTTTATTCATAAGGTGTACTTCCTTTTGGTTTTTCTTTTATTTATTTATTTTTTCCTATATTCTACTTTTGCAAATGAATTGTACTTTCCAGAAGATGAGAGTTTGAGTAGGTGAAGGAGAAACTTTTAGTATGCCTTGAGGAAGATTTGAATGGTTTGTCTTAAGTCCTCGAACCTATATTCTCAACGTATTTCCCTTTCACTCTCCCAATGTTGATTCTTTATTTCATGAAGTTGTTTTTCCTTTTTCTCAGAGGGGCTAAATGGATCTCAAGTGAGATTCCATAGTAGCTGCCCAAGTGATTCCACTCCAAACCTCATTCTATTTCAGGATTTTAGGATTTTGTTATGATTTCTTCCAATGTACTGCTCAGACCGATCCTTCATCACGTGGAGACTGGCTAATGTGACCGCTCTCAGCCAACAAGGATGAGGTCGATAGATATTGGTGCAGCTGCATTACAATTTATCCGCATTGATGAAGTCATTCGAGGGAGGTTCACGCTTAGGAAGTCCTAGAAGCTGTGCTTCCTATTTGGAATGGTTGTTCACCTTCGTAGATCACTAACCCGCAGTTGTTGAAGATACTACCTGGAAGTTGAATGTCCACTTGGAAAGTGAAGTAGTATATGCTTTGAAGCTTAAGGAGACTATGATTTTGCGACAAGTGGCAAGAAATGGGTGTGATTGGAGAGCTTTCTTTTTTGGCCTAAAATAAATTGTTCTATTGGCGTATTCAATGACAATGACAACTACACCGGCTCCGCTGAGCAGACACGATTTTCCCACATGCCAAATTCGTATCCCCGCATTTAATTAGGATTTCTACGTAGATCAACTGTCACCTCCCCTATCCGCCACAATGGTAAACTCTGTGCAGCATCAGGACTACCATGGGGTCCAGCCCCATTATTATGGCTGATATATACAGCCATGCTTGTATAAACAAAGAGAAAATTGTCTCACTGTCATAGTGCCGCACAAGCCCCTTTTTTATCCAACAATATCCAACAGGAAGATACTGTATTTTTTATTTTCTTGTTAAAGTGTTTTGAAAAGGTTTCTATTATCATTATTAGAGCGAGAAAAATAATCTAATTTTTTCCAACTAAAATCAGCGGTAAAAATAGTTTCTTGTTAGAGGGGTTCCTAAATTTGAAAAATCAAAGAAAAAATGGAATCGTAATTCTTCTTTCTTTCATATAATTTTCGTATTGTTTTCTCAAAGTATTTCTAACATGATGTTTAAGGGACCTAAAATAATTTATTTTGGCATCATTTTGAGGTGAAAATGAATTATTAAAAAAAAGAGAAGAAAGAATGTAATTACAGTAGACAAAATTTTTTCTTATTCTTTCTTATATCCATATTTATCTCGCTCTTGAACAAGTGATAACGCCACCATTCTTACTTTTTAATAAAGAAGTGATATTCGACTTATATATATATATATATATATATATATATATATATATATATATATATATATATATATATAGGCAAATTAGAAATAATCTAAGAAACTCCAGCAAAAAGCGACAAGACAAAGTGCTTATTTTATGAATCCAATATTATTTTTGGATGAGCTTACTTTTCTTATATTTTTTATTTTTTTTTTATTTTTTTATGGCAAAGGGTAATTTTAAAAGTTTTGTACGAATAATTATTTCTTTTCAAATAATGGAATCTTAGGTTAGAAATTTGAAACATTTGAGAAAATTTTCAGTTGATCTTCTGTATAATAATTCAAAGTCTATTTTTAAACTAGTTTTGAAGTTAATGAGCGAGTTGGAATTTCATGAATCTATAGGATTTTTGAAACTTTCTAAAATTTCATGAATCTATAGGATTTTTGAAACTTTCTAAATGAACTGTAGATGGATAATTGTCTAAAATATTACGTGATTCTAATAATTTTTTTATATCATCTGCAATTTGAAAGCTCTTTAAAATTCATGCTGGGTGGTTAAGTGAATTAGTTATACAATTTTTTAATAGATTAATGTCTATGCTAAAAGATATAGATGAACAAGAACGGTTGAAGTCAACCATGATATTATTTATTAGTCACAGAAAATAATCACAACCTAATATTTTTATCAAATCAGAGATTTTTCTTTTGAACATGGACCACCAACGAACGGATCAACACGGGACTCACCTACCCTACAACACCGCTCAACCAAGGGCTTACCAAACCGCTCAGAACTCACATGGATTCCAATTAAGGATCCACACTGCGACAATTCGCTGTCCCAATAACCTCGTAATACCCCTCACAATACCTACACTCAAATAGAGCTCATCTCCATACCATATTCCTTTAGGAAATATTTATAATAAATTATCATAATTTTATAAAATATTTTATAAATTTTTTAAAGATATATCATGCTCTATCTCTTAAAGATAAAATATTTCAAATTAGATTTTTAAAAGGTTATCAAAATAAACCAATCCACATAGTTTGTTTAAAAGGACCTCTAAGATGTTTTTCCCTAAGCATAGGCAATAGGCACAAGCATCGATCTTCTCTAGCATAAAAAATTCAAAATCATATCGATATATTCTTCCATTAAAAATAATGCCTATTCTAATGTGTTTTGTCATGTAAGCTTTGAATAATAAAATCGTAGTTGGTAATCACGATTTTTTAAATGATGAAAACCATAGCCATCAACTATGGTTTTAAGCTTAAAGTTAATATTTTTTTATTTTCGAGGGTATGTTTAGGTAATTAAGCACTTATTTTATAAGAGCTTATTAGATGAGAGTTTATGTCATAAGTACTTATTCAATAAGCTATTTGTTTTTGGATACATATTTTAAAAAGCGCTTATGCATTGTTTTAAGGTGTTTGAATGCATTACTACACAAGTACTTATAATAACTGAAATTACTAAAAAGATCATCATAAACACTTATAAATTTGAAGTGTTTGGATAAATAGCACTTGTCATAATTTTTTAAAAAATAAAAAAACTAAAAATTAATATTATATATATATCATGAAACTATAATAAAAATTTAAAATAAAGTAAAGATTCAATATATACTAAAAACATTTATCATTCACCAAGAATTTAGTAAAAATAACTAATGAATCATACTCTCATCTTCAATTTTGCTTCATATATGTGACAAGAGATTAAGAAAACTTAAAATATTATAGGTTTTTTTTCTTCATTAAAAAATATTTAATTCTTGATGCTTTTATAAATCGGAATTTAATGTACTACGTGACTCATAATATTTAAAGTCGTAGCACGCACCTTGCGCCGCAAAGCTCCTCAGGCCTTGAGGCGGAAGGCACCCTTGAGGTGCGAGCTTTTTTAATTGATGCGTACCTTATCTAATATAAATAAAAATTATTTGTCATCAAACATCACTAGTGTTTTCAATCATTACAAACATTTACAAAACAAAATAACAAGCTAAAATAACAAACACCATTAGTATTTGTCATTATCACGAAAATTCTAAGTTCTAAAACAAAATAAACACTAATGAATTTACATCAAATTCTAAATAAAGAAAATCATCATCAATATAATTATTTTCATCATCAATATAATTTTTTTTTCTATTTTTTAATTATATGTCAGAATTTTTTTTCATATTTTTAATAATTTTTTCCAAAAAGTTTACATAAATTTTCGGAAGTTGTTTTTTATTTTTTTCCATAAATTTTTACATAATATTTTTTTAAAAAATTAACTATTTTTACATAATTTTTCGGAAATTATTTCATTATTTTTCATAAATTTTTCCAATTTTTTTAATATAAATTTTCAAAAAATTTACTAATTTTTTACATAATTTTTTGGAAAGCTGTTTTAAGCTGTTTTCTATATTTGTCATTATTATTTTTCAAAAAGACATTGTTGTCATTAAGATGATCAGTTTTAGTCCTCCATATAAGCTTTTTTTAATAAGCTTCTCAACAAAGCTTATTGAAATAAGCTAAAAAGGGCTTATAGAAGGGTCATAAACTATTTTTGTAAACTCTTCTAAACATCTACCATTTTTATCTAAAGTTCTTATATTAGATGATAAACACAAATAAACCCACCCAAATACTTAAGTAGAATGACATTACTTTGAAGGGAAATTTCTATTAGGAATTGTAAAAAAAAATATTTTTGCTTCAAACTTTACTAATTTGTTGGTAAAGTAGGCGGATGGAGAAAACTTTACTAAATTCTATTAGGATTTCGAACCTTGATCAGTCTACCTTGCTCAAAACTCAGAGGAAGTAAGAAAAGGGGAAGGAAGAGATGGCAGAGATCGCCGTTACAGTGGTCATCGATAGGTTGCTCTCCTTGCTCACAGAAGAAGCCAGATTATTGACAGGCGTCCACACCGAAGTTGAAGATATCAAAAGAGAGCCCTTAGGCGATCCAAGCTTTCCAACATGATGCTAAGGCCGAGAAAGGAGACACCGTCAGCCATGGCCTTAAAGCTTGGGTCCAAGAGCTAAGGGAGACTGCTTATTCCATAGAAGATCTTTTTGATGAATACATACATCATTTCGCAAATCGCCCTCGTCGTAGTGGGGTCATATTTGATTTCCTCTCTAAAGTTTCTTGTCTGATCGCGAATCTGAAACCACGCCATGAGATAGCCTTCCTATGTTGGTGATCTCTGCTCAAAGTGGGTAAACTGAAGGAAGAAAGTTCAAGTTATGGGTTTATTAGTTCATTTGAGCAAGGATCAGGTGACACAATTAATGTTCCATGGCATGATCCAGGAGTGATATCTCTTTTCATTGAAGAAGCCGAAATTGTGGGTATTGAATCTCCCAAGGGTGAATTGATAAACTGGCTGGTAGAGGGAGCTGCAGAACGAACAGTGATTTCGGTGGTGGGCATATGGCCTTGGCAAGACGACTCTGCCAAGAAGGTTTATGATAACAAAAAGATCGTGGAACGCTTTGTCGGGTCGTGCTTGGATTACTGTGTCTCAGCTATCAAGATGGTGAAATGGTACTTCAGAACATGATCAAGAAATTCATGAGACAATGAAGGAGCCAATTCCTGAGGGCATGGATGCAATGGACGTGGGATATCTCTTAGTGGTATAACAAGAAGTATATTTGAGGATAAAAGGTACGCCATTGTTTTGATGATGTCTGAGGTTAGAGTTCTGGGAATTTATTAAACTGTTTTGACCCGATACAACAGCAGATAGTGATTACAACTAGACACGTTGATATTGTTAGAGAATCTCGATTTCATCATGTTCACAATCTTCAACTTCTAACCCCTGAAAGTTCATGGGAACTCTTCTGTAAGAAGGCATTTCCGGGTTCTTGCTGTCCTTCAGAATTAGAGAAAATTTCCATTGATATTGTTAAAAGATGCGCAGGATTGCCGCTTGCAATTGTGGCAATTGGTATGCTTTATGAAACATAACAATAAGTTAGAATGGCAGAAATTTAATGAGAGTCTTGGCTCCCAGTTAGAAAGTAATCCCCGTCTTGAAAGTATCACTAAGATTCTCTCCCTCAGTTACAATGACTTGCCTGACTACCTCAAGCCTTGTTTCTTGTACTTTGCCATTTTCCCAGAGGACTATTCAATCAATTGTGCAAAACTCATTATGTTGGAAGAATCAAAAGATGCAAAGTCCATGACTTTATGCGTGAGATTATCCTCAAAAAGGCTGAGGAGTTGAGCTTTTGTCATGTTTTAGGGGACGAAGACTCGAGCTTCAATGGAAAATTTCAAAGCGGATCAGTTCAAAAAGGAACAAATACTATTTCTGTGGAGACTTTTTCATAGAAAACGCACAGATCTACCACTTTTGCTTTTCACTTGGATGCGTTTGTGCTCCAAACTCCGGTATATCCTTTACCAACCTGTGCTTTTGAAAGTATTGATTTGAAGATGTCTTCTTTAGGCTCCAAGATCTGGGAAATCTATTCCACTTTCAGGTACTTTAAGTCCGAGGGGGACAAAAGTCAAGATAAGCCCCAAAGTCCATAAAGTAAGCTACAAAACCTACAAACTTTGGATCTCAAGCATTCCCCTGTGGATGCGCTTCCAGATGAGATCACGAAGCTTAAAAAGTTGCGCAATATTCTAGCCTATTCTTATCAACTCAATCCTAATGGGAGATCCTTAACTCCTAGAGGAGTACACATAGGAGAGGGGATCGGCCGTGATGCTGGGGACTCATGTGTTTGAAAGTATGCTGGAGGCAAGTAAACGGAGGGCTCAATTGAAGGAGCTGGAAAGCTAAGGCGCTTGAGAAGACTGGCATTGTAACCCTATGGAAGAAGACAAAGCCATATGGGTGTGCCTCCATTTCAAATATGAAGTACTCGAATCATCAACAAGGGGCTAAAGGATGATGGTATTCTCAACTTACAAACTATAATGATCCACCGTGATGTCTTAGAACTCTCAATCAGTATGATGCTTAAGGTGTTGCCTGACTCGGGCTTCCCGTACTTCAAAAGTCTAGTTCGGGTAGGATTTAGTAACCTGTGTTAAGCTATGATCCGGCTGAAGTCCTCCAAGCCTCCCTAATCTATCGCTTTTTCTCAAGAATGCACATATGGCGGTGAATGCTTTGCTTTATTGCATCAGGCTCTCGTAAACCTAAAGTATTATGTCTCTTTAACATGATGGGAGTGAAAACTCTGAAAATACATGAAGGAGCACTGCCTATTCTCGAACGTCTTGAAATTCAACCTAGCCCACAAATTCCAGCTACCTTTCTCGATTCGCCGCTCAAAACCCCCGACAAGGATTGATTTTTTCGCATGCCAAGAGAATTCCTCGTGATTCAAGATGCTACCATAGGATGGCCAAACTATCACATATTAACATGTCCCCAATGTCTTTTCCACGAAAGTACTGCGCCGGGATGGTCGAAAGATCCTGAGTCAAGATGACCACCAAAAAATTCGTAAGCTGAGTTGTTGTCATTTTTCTTTAGCTGAATATTTATTCGACTTCAATCTTTATATATTTAAGCTTCTTGAGTTCAAGACTCGATATGATTGATGGCCTTGAGTTACTATGAGATTCATGACTACTATACAATGATTTTTATAACTTTAAATGAATCCTTACTGTTCAAGGACTTCAATCTATTATATGGACATCTTATCAAGTCAAATGACCCTTTTAATAAGTCATCTTACCCTAAATCTATTATAACTTCATTTTCAAGACATGCACGCTGGTACTATCATATCCCTTTAACCTAGCAAGCCTCAAGAAAAGGAATTCAGATCATTTATGTTTGTTTCTTGATCTAAATTTCCATCGCTTTCTTTTTTTTAATAATTTATTTCCATTTTGTTCGTTGAAGAAAAAAAAAGTACCCTAAGATACTTTTTCTATTTATTTTGGTGTGATTTTTACTTTAATAGATGATGAAGGAATATTTTTCATTCTTCATTGTTTCAAGATTTTAACTTTGATCTAGATCATGATAGATTTATGAAGAAAATTCCCTTATACGATCTATGAAGAAAAATCATCAACATTCAAGAGTCTCGGTCATCATCTTCCACACCCATAGATATTCATATCAGCTGGAGTTCTTCAACGACCTAATTGTTTGTGACAAAGGATATCACTTTAGCTATTTCAGGACTCTTTCAGCTTTTTGAATATATCTGATTCTGATAGAATTTGTTTCTTCTGTATTATTAAATTTGTTTGACTTTATGTGCATGCTAGCTATTTCTTATATGTATAGGAGTCTTCCACATATTCCTTATCTACAGGAGTCATGTTCTGTTTGTTATCTTCTCAACAATATGATGCATGTATTATCTTAGTGAAAACGTATTGAGAAAAAAAAAATTGGGTGAGTATAAAAATAGTTCATCAATGAATAAAAATGACGTGTAGAAATAGACATTACTAAGAGTAAATAATAAATGAAATAATGATAGTTAAAAATTAGGCACTATTAATAAAAGACCATTAAAAGGAATGGATATTATTAAAAAAAGACTTAAAGCATCAGTAGTAAATAACCCCTTAATTGATGATTGTTAGAAAGATGACTTTTTCGACAAGTTTCATCATAAACAAAAATGATTTCTTTTCCTTATCATTGTCTTTTGTTATGCTTAAGTGTTTGCATAATTTTATGTATAATCAATCAAGGCCTATTGTTTTCAAAATATGATCTTGTTAAATAAACACCTCAATTCACCTATTACTTCCTCGTGATTTTGTCACACACCCGTGCTTTTCCTTAGACTATCATCTTAATAAGTCTCTAAACATGATTCCTAATGTCAGGGAATCAGGTGTATTCTTTTGTTTCTTTCTTAAATCTTTAATACCGTATTTGCATGAATTCATAAAAACTGGTATCAGAGCATAGTTGAAACTCATTTTGAACTTAAATAGTCCATCAACAACTTAAATATTACGTTTGAAAGTCATAAAAAATTTCAAAGATTTCTTGTCACATCCTGATTTTTTTAATTAAAAAATGAAATGATTTTGAACTGACAGGTGGCTTTAACTTGTTATAACTGGGGAAGTTTTGATGAATAATAATATAAATTCAAGAACACGAAGATAAAGAAATCATTATAAAAATGCACGAGAGGTTTTAACGTGGTTCGGCTAATTATGCCTACATCCATGGATGAAAGAAAATATTTTCACTATTCTTGAAAACACAGAGAACAAGATTGGAGTATCAAAGTATAGCAACGACTAGGAAAAATCACAAACCTAAGATGCCCATAACACCGAGAAAATACCTCATAAAACTCTCAATCTCTTAAACCTTTACATCTCTGCACACATCAAATCTTTCTCATAACTTATTCCTCTTGTGACCCAAAATAATTATAGGGATAATCCTAAAAACTTTCTTTATTTTATAAAGAAACCTAATATTATAATAATAGAACAAATACGAATTATCCTATAAAATATTATTTATAAAAAATAATTAATACTAAATAGGAATTTGAAAAGTATTCTAACATAACCCAAAGATGCACTAATCCAAGAATTGATTTAGGTGCACAAACTATCGACCACCCAATCAAAAGGCATATTTTGTGCACAAACGAGAGAATAGAAGTGTCCTCAATATTTTTCATTAACTACAGTTTTTCATTGAGCAATAAAATTGTATTTTTTTAATACTAGGATGTTAATGGATCTTACAACATCTTCAAAAAAACAAAACTCAAGTTGGGCGGATAAAGCCTTTTTGACTTTTATATCCGCTTTTTCGTATTTTCTTTTGTAAAATAACATTACATAATAAATATTGAAATTTTAATTAAAGAATAAGATTAATTTTAAATTTCATAATAAAACTTCTGTAGTAAAATAATTATCTCTGGTCTAAACGATATTCAAAAACATTGACTATAATAAGATTATAAAAATATTAAATTTATAATAAACTATAATGAGTTAGTTTTAAGTTGTTGCTATTATTATTATTATTAGTTCAGATTTTTTTACTTTTTAATTCACCATTGATACGTTTGGCTTAATGGTTAAGGGTTTGACGGGGTATAGAAAAGAGATCAATTTCGAGAATACTATAACGTTATAATACAAAATGAATATATATAAAAAAAACTCACCATTGACAAAAATAAAAATAAAATAAACAATAATTAAATAAACAAAATTTTATAATCTTATTCTTTGTTCAATTTCGTTGGCTTTTTTTTCTAAAAAAAAATATTAATCTAGAAAACAAGGTAGCTAGAAGGGGCAGCAACATTAATTACTTGGAAAAGAAGATTAGAAGATTATTATTATTATCAGGGGTAATTGATAGGAATAATTCATAGTTTGGTCAGTCTTCTTTAATTAGTCTCATATAATGTTTAATTACGGATAATCTTATGTTTGGGAGTCCTATATTCTATTGGTCTACGATTATTATCTAATTTAGCTCCAAAATTTTTAAGTTTTAAAAAAAAATTCAATTTTATCCCAACCTCTCTCTCCTTCCCCCAATTTGATACTCCCGGCATTGGTGTTTGTTCTATGAACACAACAAAGAACCAAAACCAAAACCAAAACCGAATTGGTCTCAAACCTCCTACAGTTGACTTAATATTCTTTATGCCATCAAATTCGAAACTGTCATTTTTCCTCTCACTTGCTAAATTGCTATATTGTGCCTTTAGATTTCTGAATGAGCATATTGCTCTGCCTAATTTCATGTCGCTCTATGTCGATGCATGAATATGTGTGGAACATGGACAACTTCAATTTTTTCTAGGTAAATATTTTTTCATTCTTTGTCCTCGTTTGGATGGGACTTTGAACCGATCCCTTCCTATACCCATCCCAACCCTTAAGCATTAAACCAGGCCTCAAGGGAAATACATTTCCTTATTATTTATTCTATTGTGAGTTTTCACTTTCACCCTGCTAGGTAAAATTGGTGGGCAGATAAATACCTGTCTTTATGAGACACCCGTAAGACAATTCCCCTAAGTTCCAATATATGTCCTTAGTTTTGCACATCATAAAAATTAGAAGGTTTTCATCAGGGGATCTGATGAAGCTAGACATTTTGAATTTAGAAAATGTATAGATAATGTAAGGTTCGACCCAAAACTTTCTCAAGCTTTGTAGTGTCTTGGTCGGTCTGGATTTGAACCCGATGGGGCTTCGTTCGCAAATCTAACTGATCCATTTCAACATGTCTAATTTCACAAGCACCATATCTAATTTCCATGGTCATTCACCCGTTCAACATATTTATAACAAATTTCTTATTTTAAAATATATTATTTAGAATATTTCCTACATAATAATTTTTATTTTAATTAGGGAATTTTGAAACAAAATTAAATTAATTAAGGAAAACATCCAAAAACAAATGATTTTTTTTTTACATTTAAACACTTTTAGTTACAATGTAGTAAACTGTTACCACTTATCACTGAGACTTTAACTCGAGACCTTTCCTCACCTTATACCCTACCTTTTTGAACCGTTCAGTGTTCTACCACATGACTTAGACTTGATTACCCAAAAATAAATGAATTAAGTGACAAACTCTTATAAAAAAATAGTCAAATTAATATAACCATTAAAACAAATAAATAAACGTAAGAAAGCAGCAGAGATACTAAAGGGCTGAAGTTCTCTAGGAATTGTTTTAAAGATAAAAACAAAATTGATAATATTTTGGTTGTTTCAAAACCAAGATGTTTTAAAAAGTAATCTTAAAATAAAATAAAAAAAGTTTACTGAATTAAAAAAAAAAGTGTTTGTTTTTATTTTGTACAAATTCTATAAAATTTAATTTAACATTAAAATTAAATCCAAGTAAACCTACACAAAATTGAGACAAGGGGGGAAGATTCAATGGGAAAAAGTACGAACCCCGTCGACTTTGTCAGCCTCGAGGCCCACTAGAGAAAGAGCATGGGGTTCGGCCCAACAAAAAGCTTTGATCTGTGACGGCCCACATCGAGATGTTTGAAGCCCATATTCAATATATACCACAGGAGTAGGATATCCCAACAAGGAAGAACTGAGGATGGTGAGGGTACACGAAAAAAAGATTAGAAGATTATTATTATTATTATTATTATTAGGGGTAATTGATATGAATAATTTATAGTTTGATCGATCTTCTTTAATTAGTTTCATATAATATTTAACTATGAATAATTTTATGTTTGGGGGTCCTATATTCTGATGTGTATGCGACATATTCCAATTATTATCTAATTTAGCTCCAAAATTTTTAAGTTTTAAAAAACCAATTTTATCCCAACCTCTTCCTTCCAATTTGATACTCCCGCATCGGTAAGTTTGTTTCATGAACACAAAGAAAGGACCAAAACCTTATCTAATATTATCTAATTTAGCCAAAATTTTTAAGTTTTTAAAAAAAAATCAATTTTATCCCAACCTCTCTTCCTTCCCCCAATTTGATACTCCCGGCACTGGTGTTTGTTTCATGAACACAGCAAAGGACCAAAACCTATCTAATTATTATCTAATTTAGCTCCAAAATTTTTAAGTTTTTTAAAAAAATTCAATTTTATCCCAACCTCTCAGTCCTTCCCCCAATTTGATACTCTCTGCACTGGTGTTTGTTTCATGAACACAGCAAAGGACCAAAACCAAAACCAAAACCGAATTGGTCTCAAACCTCTTACAACTGACTTCATGCCCCAGTTAAACTGGCCAGTTAAACATATGTCTCATTCTCCATATTCCCGAATCTAGAGAATCTCCCAACTCTCATCTCGCTTAAATGCTTTGGTCGGGTACAAGAAGGCGAGCTATCGCTTTTTCCTCTTATATTTGATAAAACCTCTCGACTACCTCATCATCACTCATCTTCCTAAATTTCTTCCTCTGCTATGGAGAATGAGGCATCAATTTGATTAGTATTTGTTGTACAATTGTTATGATGTTGAATTGTTGAGATAGAGCTCCATGCCATTAACAATCAAAATGACCCCTAACACCACCATGATGATAAACCTTCTTTGCGAGCCTTTTTTTTCACCCATGCCCCCCATACTTATATGGACACAACTGAGAGCATCTATGGCCACAAGCAGACCGACTTGGATTAGACCCTTGCCGAACCATAGTGCACTCGATGGGTACCCCCCATTTCGGTCTTCAAAATTGCAAGAACCCGAGAGCCTGGGCAAGTTGTTCATCGCTTATTTCAGCAACGACGATTTTATCTTTTAAGATCTATATAAATTAAAATTTGGTCTTAGAAAACACATATCTCAATAAATAAAATCATCATCTAACGATTAAAAACTCGTTTTCATATGAGGACGAGCTTTTTATAGCTGAACCCTACCAAAAAAAATACTTTTGGATAAAAATGTCCTTAGGTATTTAGTTATAAATGAGGGGATTAGACAAAATGACCTTAGGCATTTTATTATCATGTTAGGGGATTTACATTTACACTTTTAGGGGCATTTTTGTCTGAACCAAAACATTTTTATGGTTGCTTTTGAAAAATATTAGTTTTACAAATAACTTTTGTTTTTATCCCTTCTAAACCAATTTCTCAAAATATAAATTATTTTAGTAGTTGATATTAAAAGATAATAATTTATGTTAAGTTAAATATTACGAAAAGTAATTTCAACTTTATCTTCAAATATATCTTTAAATTAATTTAAATAAAAATGATTTTTTATTTAAGAAAAATTTTCTTTAAATTTTTTTTATTAAAAATACTATAATTAGATTAATTTTTTATTTATAATTATAATTAAACGAAATTAATTTTGTATATAAAATTGAAGATAAAAATTAAAATATTTCTTTAATTAAATCTAACTTATATAAATGTTACAATTAAACCAAATTCCCTCGTTTAATCTAATCACATACATATATATAAATTGGGTAGGAAATTAATTTCTTAAATACATACGATATTTTATATAATTATACTTCAACCACCCTTTCGATTCCTTTCAAATTTCGCTTCCTACCGCAGTAACCACTCCCACCGTGGAAGTGTGACCAAATTTCCCGACCGCCTTCCACCGACCCTCGACCGATCCTCTTCCACCGCTTTCTCCGACCCCGACCGTTCCATCGCCGGCCTCCCGACCGCTTGGGTTGCAAGTTCGACCCACTTTACAAAAAATATTAAAGTAGAAATCGTGTTTTTAAAACGCGACTTCAGACGAGCAATGAAATCGTGTTTTAAAACACGCATTTCAGATTTATATAACTAAACTCGCTTTCAAAACACGACTTAATTTTACAATATGTTTTAAAAAATATGGGTTCATACTTTGAAGATCGAATCCGTGGTTTTGAAAAAACACGATTTCGTAAATTTTACACTAAAATCGCATTTCAAGCATAATTTGTAATTTCTCGTAATTTTACATCAAATCGGTTTCAAAACGACTTCATAATTTTACACTAAAATAGTGTCTTCAAAACACAACTTCAGAATTTTATATTGAAATCGTGTCTTGAAAATACGATATCAATGTGGCGCTTTGTTGGCACTAAGTGCCATAGATTCCTAAATATTTAAATAATATTTTTTTAAATAATAGTATTATTTTAAAAAAACCCTATAAACCTCTTCCGTGTTTTCGAAGAAAAAATCTCTTTAAAGTCTCCCTCTGTCCTAGACTCTCTCTCATCGTCCCTTCTTTCCCTCGCCCCCTTTTTTTCGTTCTCCCGATTCCTCCCTTTTCTCGCTCCTTCTTCTCTAATAAGAAAAAATCAAACCTCTTTCCAAAATAAAATCCCATAAAATCAAATCCGGTTAAAAGACTATAAAAAAAATAAATAAATAAAAATAAGACCAGCTCAAATTTAGGGTCTACAATATTCAAAATTAACAATTTACAAAATGTTACCTCTGCTTCTAGAGACAAAAGATACTCTCTGCAGTATTTGATCTTGATTATTGTCCTTTTTATCAATAATATTTTTTCTTAAAAGTTCCTATTCCTAATATTCTGTATCAATTTTTGGTTTCTTTTTTAAAGAATATTTTTAAATCCCTTTTTTTTATTATGAATAATTTTATTTTAAAAAATGAACATTTAAAAATTATTTAAAGATTATTTCAGGTTTTTAAACAAATATATATAAAGTATTAGTGCCTTACATTTATTGTATTATTAGTGATGTAATGGTGTAATTGTGTTTTTAACTTAGGCTCATGTAGGTTAAAATGTATGGGGAATGCTAGTCAGAATCTCATAGATGTATGTAGAAAATTGTCTCTAGTGAATCACACCACTGTAAAATGCAACATTTATAAAATGAAAGGGGAATTATGTTTTTATGAAAAGGACACTTAACAAAGTGGTGGCCAAAACACCAGAAATAAGATGTTATTCATTATGAGGATTTAATCCCATAATGGTGTGCATAAATAGTAACTTCCCAATATTTCCCACCAACCCAGTCGCCCATCCCCAAACCCTCCTCCCCAATCTATGCACAAACAGCTTGTGTGTTTTTAATTTTAGTTTATAACAATTTATGTTTAATACTCTATGAAAATTTTAAAAATATAAATTCAAATTTGAAAATTATAAGAATAAAAAAATTATAAATATAAAATAAAATAAGTTATATATAGATAAATGTATTTTTATATTAATAATTAATTCATTTTAAACTATTAAATTATTAAGTTAATACAATTTTGATAAAAACTCAATGGATAAGATGGCTTTAAAAAAAAATCAAATTATAAAATATTATATCAACTGTTAATATTTATTTAATTATTAGAAGATTAATTATTATAAAATAAATATATTTTTATATTAAAAAATTGTACTATATTTATTACATATAATACTAAAAATTAGATTTTAATAAAAAAAAAATTTAAAAGTTAAATACAAAGGAAATTAAAACAAAATTATGAGATTAAAAAACATAAATTAAAATTTTAAAAAAGGTTTGGAGGGAGTGACGTGTGGCGTGGGTATAAAAAATTAAAAGTTAACAAAAACGAAATTAAAAAAATAATTAAGATTTAAATGGTTTTGAGGTGCAGGTGTGATGTTTGGAGGGAGGGTGGGGAGGCATGATCTGCCAACGTAATCATCACACAAAATGTAATTAATCGTCTGCCTGGGCTTGTTATTTATATAAACCAAAACTCCAACCATTATGCCACTTAACCAAATCTTGGGTTAATTGTTATAAATAATTTGCAATTCCATAATGATATATTAAAGTCTCAAATTATAATAATTATTGAAACATAATAAAATGTTAAAAAAAAAGAATACGATTTATCCATTTGTAATCCCATGACACTTTTGCATTTATAATACATTCACAAATAATATATGAAACACATAAAATTAGATATTTAATCACTGTTTTTTTTATCAACTACATGTTTTAACAACTTCGATAGAAAAATAATCCAAAGAAATCACAACTTATACTTTGTTTTGAAGGAAAATGGCAAAAGCTTGTTTGGAGGAAAATACTAAAAATGACAAATATAAATAGGAAAGTCACAACTTACACAAGTAGTAGAACCTATTTTATATATGTATTATTTATTTTTTGGTTGGTTAACCAAAACCACAATTTTTGTATTTTGTAAATTGAAATCTAAACCGAAATCGAGATTTATGCAAAACTAAAACCAAAACCAAAACTGAATCGCTCAGTTCGATTAACCTATTTTTCGGTTTGGCTTTTCGATAAGTTCAATTTCTAAGATTTTTTTACCCACCCATAAGAGTGGGTGGGTTGCTGGGGGTAATATTGGGAAGCTACTATTTATGAACACCGCTATGGATTAAATTCTTATAATGAATAACATCTTGGCTTGTTGGGTTTTGGCAAACTGCGCTTAAATCAAATCTCCATTAAAAAACACTACTAAATAAATTTAACAAAAATGAGTTCATTACTCACACTTAGAACATATTTTACTTACTTTTTATGTTATCTTGGCCTATTAAACAAAAAATAAGTTCTATTACTCTACGAGACAATTTATATTCAAATACATTGACAACTAATTGCTCCATGTAATTGTTACAATTATTGTATGAGGAGATGAAGGATGAAGAAAGAATTAAAACGGAGTGAAATAATTTCACTCTATTAATAGTCTTTGAATGATCTACTTATCATTTGACAATGATGATTTGTAGTGAGGGTTTCACAATAAATTTTTATTTCATAACCTTTCCTCCTTCAATATAAAACTCTAGTAAGACAAGCATTGTATTATTTTTAAAAACGTTTTTTGTTTTACTTGTTAGTGAAATATGCTCCGTCAAACTTTAGGTAAATGAAAAGAAGAGTAAATTTATACATATGCTTATCCATATGGATCATGTAGATGGAAATACTTTTATGCATAACTTTATTAGATTATCTTATGATCAAATACGTTGGACCTCACTAGTATTGAAGAAGTTAGGGAAGTAAACTTAATTTTACCACTTTTAGTTTATATGCCTTATAGGCAAATATTATTTTGGAATAATTTCAATGATTATCTGAGGATAGCCATTTTTATAATTTATCTAATATGTTGATTTACTAAACTAGTCATATATTCACAAACAGTTTTTCAAGGAATTACATGACATCTGTAAATAATTTGAAAAGTTAATGACAATTGTTTTTTGATAGATTTTTGTAATTTGAAAACACAAGGTTTATATGAGTTTTAAAGATAGCCATGTTGTAGCAATGTGTCTGATCTACGTTACGGCTAAATGAGATTGAGGATTTGTGGAGGTCAAAAAGTTTTAAATTGAAATAGTGACAACGTTTTTCTTAAAAGTTGTTGAATTGTGGTAAAAGCCTTTATGTTAGGATTGAATTCTCAAAACCAAGCCCCTAATAAGGGCTTTTATTTTATTTTATTTTATTTTTTTATTTTCACTTTTTACAGTTTACATTTTTGTTTCTCTAATAAATCAAATGGATGAAAATAAAATTTTGGTTTGGTTTATATATATATATATAGCTCAAGTGGTTAAGATCTCAAGCTTGACATAGGAAAGGGAGGGGTTCAAGTCCTAATGAGGATAAATTTGTGAGCAAGATACTACTATAATATATTGCAAAGAGAATAAATGTCAAAAAATAAAAGAATTGGTTAAAATTATCTTCTCCCTTGGACCAGGTTTGAATCTCCACAAAAACAAAAAACTTCAGGTCTTGTAATGCCAAATGAAATATATATATATATATATATATATATATATATATATATAGAGCATATATATATATATATATATATATATATATATATCAAATATTCTTTTAGATTTGACATACATAAAAAAAAAAAGAAGGTTATTACTAGTTGAAGAAATCAAAGGTAAGTTAATATTTGTTTTTATATTATTTTTCTATATGAATAAAATAAAAAGTTTAGTTTCAATTTATGGTGCTAATTTTTAGTTTTTATTTTACTTTAGATTTATTATCATATATAATGAAATCCGTAATATGAAAATAATAAATATCATAAGTATAAAAAAATATATCATATATAACAAACACTTTTACATTAAAAATAAATTTTTAGATATATTAATTCGCATACTAGATAAAATAAAATTTTAATAAATATTGAATTAATAATTATATTTCAAAAATATAATTATTAATTATGTAAATTTTCACAAAATAGGAAACATGGAAGGTAATTTAATAGCATCCAAAGTGGTTCAACATTGGCTTCCGTTAATATGTACTTATTCTAATAGTTAACATTAAAATATAAAAATTCTTTCAAAAAAAAAAAAGAAAACATTAAAATATAAAATAAAAATCTGACATATGGCGGGTGGAAATCAAACTCCTTTTAATTAATATTAATTGGAGTCCTGATTCTTATATTTATGAACTTTAAATAGGGTTGTATTATTATCACATTTTGATTCTAATTATTACACCCGTCATCTTGTCTCATTATATATAGAGTTACAAAGATTAAATCTTTTACTTTCAAATTTAATGAGAATTTTTATATTATTTCTCAGCACTATGAAGTTTTTGCAATTTTTTATGTTCTCTTCTCTTTTAATTTCTTTTTTCAAATGTGTTATTTCACATCAAAGCTTGAAATATGAGAAGCTTGAATTGCCTATGGGGGTATCCGGCCCTGAAAGTATTGCCTTCGATTGTAATGGTCAGGGTCCTTATACTGGTACATCCGATGGTAGAATTTTTAAATGGCAAAATTCAACACATGGATGGAAGGAGTTTGCCATAACTTCACCATTTAGGTATGAACTATTCTTTTAGTTTTCAATTCAATTTTCTTTGTAATTATATATTTTTTATATTCTATTAAAATGTATGAAAATTGCTTAAAATAATTGATTTTTTTTTTCATTTTCTTTGACTAGATTCCTAAATTTGTGGATGGACTCAATCAATTCTCTATGGAACAAATATGTGGAAGACCGTTAGTCTTAAATTCAATGAGGTAACATGAGCACGCGATGCTTATTTTGGGGTTGATGGTTGTTGGACGTAATGGTGGAGTTGTGCCAAACAATTGGCAATTAGTGTCGAAGGAGTCCCATTCGTTCACAATGCCTTAGATATTGATCAAAATATCGAGTAGTATATTTTACTGATACCAGCACTATATTCCAAAGATGGTATGTATAATAAATTTACTCATTATTATTAATTTTCTTTTATTGGTACATATAGTCAAGATTCTCATCTCAATATTGATGAACAATGTAATTTTTTCAGGGCTTATGCTATAGCAATGCAAATTGGGGATAAGACCGGAAGGTTACTAAAATATGATCCAAGGACAAAAAAAGTGACGGTGTTGCTAAGAGGCTTATCGTTTTCAAATGGGGTTGCATTAAACAAAGATAATGATTTTGTTTTAGTTACTGAAACTACTGCTGCCAAAGTCACAAGATATTGGCTTCGAGGTCAAAAATCTCAAACCAGCGACACTTTTACACAACTTGCTGGATGCCCGGATAATATTCAAAGAAACACCGGGGAGCTGTAATAAGACAAAAATAACGGTGGAATACTGCACTTCAAAGTCAAGCCGATAAAACTTAACGAGCAAGGAAAGATGGTGGAAGAACTTAGCCAAGATGTTGGTCCTACAAGGAAGCTTCAAGAGAAAAATAATAGTTTATTAGTTCTGATTTATTCGTACGTAGGTTTATTGAATTAGAATGTTTTTAGTAATTATCATTATTTTACATGTAAATTTTGGAATTTAAATTATCGTTTATTTGCTGTCAAAAAACTACTATCATTTATTCCTGATTTTATTGATTAAGGAGAGGAGTTTCCTTATTTTAAAACTCAAGTATTTTAATATTTTTCTTTCAAAATTAAAATAAAACATTAATTTAAATTCAAGTAATTTCTAAACACTGCTACCGCTAAGTTGTTAACTTAAAACTCATTTTTTTAATTTTATTTAAAGTGTTAATATTATTTAATATAATTACGTGATAATTTATTCTAAATTATTTAATTAATATATATATATATATATATATATATATATATATATATCTGTGAAAATTTTCAATAATAATTGAAGCAATCAGACAAAGATAAAAATTATTTATATAATTAAAATAAAAATCAAGTACAAAAAGTTAATAAATTTATAAATTTAAGAAATAAATTAATTATTTTTATTTATTTTTATCCATATATATATATATATCATTCTTTTGCCTTCAACTATTATATCATTATTGGATCTATTCTTAACTTGACATCTTCTTATCCTTATTCTCCTTGAACCAATCTTAGCATCTATGGGGCTTAAATTAGGATACAATTTCCTTCGATACCTAATCAATGAAGGGTGAGAAAAATATTTTAAACCCAATTTAATATTGGGGCACCTGCAATATTATATTTTGGATTCAGGGATGGGGATGGATCTAAGTATATCCTACCCATCCCTTGACCCGAATACCCGATTAAATATATAATATATAAATATAATATATTTTTATTTATTTGTTTATTTATATTGTTATTTGTTGTATAATATTTTGATCGTGCTTTTACATTTTTATTGGCTTCATAAATCACATCACAATAATTCTTATTACTATTATATTAATACATTATTTTTAATATTAATGATTTTTTAAAACAATTTATTTCACATATTTGAATAGCAGACAGTTGTTAGGTATGGATAAATTCGATCCTCCAATGGATATGGGGATGGAGATAAAAATTCTAAATGTGACAAGGATGGAGATGGGGATAGAAATAATAAATGAAGATAGGAATAAGGAATCTAAAATCTTACCCATATCCGACTCATTGTCACCCTTCAAAAGCTGATGCTGGTAAGATACAGAAAGGTGAGACATTTCACTTAAACCCCTCCTCATCAATTCCACTTGTGTCTCTAAGAAACTTCTCGAATTCACTCTTCAAATTCTGCACGTTAGCTTATTTCCGGGCTGTGAATTTGTCTGTAGAGGGAGACAGAGAGGAACAACGTGAGAATGGCGTCGATCATGGTGGTTAGATCTCTGGATGCAACCCCATCGCTTCCATCACCATTTCAGACAGATGACGGCGCCATGGATTCATCGGGGCTTCGTATCTCCGCGAGAAGCTTATGGCCCATTCGGCCCACAAGGTCTTGGTCAAGATGTTCATAATGATAAGATCAAGCACCTCTCGGTTTGCCACGCATCCTTGGTCCCATCGCATTCACTTTCACCTGAATCAACATCGCTAACGATTCCAGTTTCGGGGCGACTCATTAAGACGCAGTATTATCCGGGTTTGTTCTTTCCTTTTTCCAATTCTTCCGTTAATTTTGGATTTTATATCCATTTACGCGCTTTAATGCGACTATCAATCGGCGCGACCAGACTCCTACCGCGCTATACAATGACGAGACGACTCGAAGTTCAGCCTGCCGAGTTCGAAGCTTTGGCGCTGAAGTTCGACTCGAAGTTTCATTTTTCAAGCTCGCGAGCTTTCGAAGTTCGAAATGAAATTGATTCGAAGCGCTTCTTCGAAGTTCGAGTCGAGCTTAGCCGAACTCAGCTGACTAGCATCACAAGACCCCCTAAGAATTCACGCGCCTAAGATTCGTACATTTTCAAAAATCTTAGTTTTACAAATAACTTTTATTTTTATCCATTCTAAACCAAATTCTCAAAATATAAATTATTTAAGTGGTTGATATTAAAAGATAATAATTTATGTTAAGTTAAATATTGATGAAAAAGTAATTTCAACTTTATCTTCAAATATATCTTTAAATTAATTTAAATAAAAATGATTTTTTTTTTATTTAAGATAAATTTTCTTTAAATTTTTTTTATTAAAAATACTATAATTAGATTAATATTTATTTATAATTATAATTAACTAAATTAATTTTGTATATAAAATTGAAGATAAAAATTAAAATATATTTCTTTTAATTAAATCTAACTTATATAAATGCTATAATTAAACCAAATTCGCTTCCCTACCGCAGGCAACCACTCCCACTGTGAAGTGTGACCAGCTTCCCCGATCGTCTTCCACCGACTTCCCCGACCGATCGTCTTCCACCGGCTTCTACGACCGACCGTCTTCCATCGCCGGCTTCCCGACTGTTTGGGTTGCAAGTTCTACCTTTTTCTACTCACAATCGCGGCACTACCTATTACCTAGGTTAGAAAACTAGTGATCCTGGTAAGGGTGTTCATTTTTGTTCTTTGAAAGGAATATCAGATTTCTAAGTGAAAATGATTTTTTTTTGTTGCTATGGGTAAGAAAGGATTTAAAACATACAGAATCGTGTTTTTCTTCTTCTGTAATTTGACGAGTTGCTAAGGCCGAGAAAGGAGACACCATCAGCCATGGCCTTAAAACTTGGGTCCGAAATGATTCTTGCCAAGAAGGTTTATGACAACAAAAAGGTCGTGGAACGCTTTGTTTGCCGTGCTTGGATCACTGTGTCTCAGTCATTCAAGATGGAAATGGTACTTCAGAACAGGATCAAGTAGCCCATGAAGCAATGAATGAGCCAATTCCTGAGGGCATGGATGCAATGGACGAGATATCTCTTATTGGTCTACGAAGAAGTATTTGGAGGATAAAGGCTACTGTTTTTTATGATGTCTGAGGTTAGAATTTGAGACGACAAATACGTTTTACCCAAAAACAGAAGAGTGGCAGGGTAGTGATTACAACTAGAAACAAGAAGTAGGTTGTGCTGTTAGAGAATCTTGATTTCATCATGTACCACAATCTTCAACCTCTACCCCTGAAAGTTTGTGGGAACTCTATGTAAGGCATTTTGTGGTTCTTGCTGTCGTCTGTATTAAAGAAAATTTCCATTGACATTGTTAAGATGCGCAGGATTGCCGCTGCAATTGTGGCAATTAAGGTGCTTTATCGACAAAACGGAGGAATGAGTTAGAATGGTAGAAATTTAATGAGAGTCTTGGCTCCCAGTTAGAAACTAATCCCCATCTTGAAAGTATCACTAAGATTCTCTCCCTCAATTACAATGACTTGCCTCACTTCCTCAAGCCTTGTTTCTTGTACTGTGCCGTTTTTCCCGAGGACTATTCGATCAATTGTGCAAAACTCATCCGGCTGTGGGTAGCTGAGGGATTTGTGAAGGGGGAAAAAGGGGTGCCATCGGAACAGAGGGCGGAAGAATACTTGAATGAGCTTGGATTCAATCGCTTGGTTCAATTGTCGAGGTGGATGATGGGTGAAGAATCAGAAGATGCAAAGTCCATGATTCTGATGCATGAGATTATCCTCAAAAAGGCTGAGGGCGAACTTTTGTCATGTTTTGGGGGACGAAGACTTGAGCTTCAATGGAAAATTTCTACCCGGATCAGTTCAAAAAGGAACAAATACTATTGCTGTGGAGCCTATTAATAGAAACGTACAGATCCACTCACTTTTGCTTTATGACATCGATGCAGTGCCCATGCTCCTGACTGGTATATCCTTTACCAACTTTAAGCTTTTGAAAGTAGTGGATTTTGAAGATTTTCCTCTCAGATAGTATTTCTAGAAGATTTGGGAAATCTATTCCATCGAGGTACGGTCTGAGGGGGGACAAGTCAATTATGCTTCCAAAGTCCAGGTAAGCTACAAAACCTACAAACTTTGGATCTCAAGCAGTCCCTTGTGGATGCGCTTCCAGTTGAGATCACGGCTTAAAAAGCTGCGCCATATTCTAGCCTATTCTTATCATCTCAATCCTGAAGGGTTATTCTTTACTGCTAGAGGAGTACACATAGGAGAGGGTATTGGCAGTATGCTAGACTTGCAAAATCTGTGTTATGTGGAGGCAAATAATGGGAGGGGCCTAATTGAAGAGCTGGGAAAGCTAAGGCAGTTGAGAAGACTGGGCATTGTAAACCTTATGGAAGAAGACGGGCCAAGTATGTGTGCCTCCTTTTCAAATATGAAGTACCTTGAACCATTAGTCATATTATCAAAGGATGATGGTATTCTCAACTTACAAACTATATCAAATCCACCCAGATATCTTAGAACTCTTACTCTGCAAGGAGGCTTAAGTAGGTTGCCTGACCGCTTCCTCAGACTCAAGTCTAGTCTGCAGATTTAGTAAATCTGTTAAGCTATGATCCGAGGGAAGTCCTCCAAGCTCTCCCTAATCTATTGGAGCTTCTTCTATACAATGTATATGGCGGTGAATGCTTTTGTTTTGTAGAATCAGGGTTTCAGAAACTGAAAATATTACATCTCCTTAACATGAAGGGACTGAAAACTCTGAAAATACATGAAGGAGCACTGCCTGTTCTTGAACGTCTTGAAATTCAACCTAGCCAACAAATGGAGGTGCCTTCTGGGATTTGCCTGCTCAAAACCCTGACAATGATTGATTTTTTTGGCATGCCAAGAGAATTCGCATACAGTATGCGACCACAGGATGGCCAAAACTATCCCATAGTTGAACATGTCCCCAATGTCTTTTTCCACGAGTTCCATGCCAATGGTCGAAAGATCCTGCGCTTAAGATGACCACCAAAAATTCAGTAAGTCGAGTTGTTGTTGTTTTTTTCTTTTTTAGTTGAATATTTATTCGACTTCAATCTTTATTAAACTTGAGTTGAAGACTGATATGATTGATGGCCTTGAGTTACTATGGGATCTATGACTACTATACAATTATTTTTATAACTTTTAAATGACCCTTATCAAGTTCAAGACTTCAATCTTTTAAATGGACATCTTATCAAGTCAAATGACCCTTTTAATAAGTCATCTTACCCTAAAATAATCTATTATAACTTTTTATTTTCTTGAAGATATGCACGATGGTGTTATCGTATCCCTTGACTCTAGCAAGCTTCTTTTAAAAGAAATTGG
Organism: Tetrastigma voinierianum; assembly: GCA_016808115.1. Classification (NCBI taxonomy): domain Eukaryota; kingdom Viridiplantae; phylum Streptophyta; class Magnoliopsida; order Vitales; family Vitaceae; genus Tetrastigma; species Tetrastigma voinierianum. Next base: position 11,965 of record JAEQBH010007424.1, on the reverse strand, counting down.
TGATCATTTATGTTTGTTTCTTGATCTAAATTCCCACTGTTTTTTTTATTGACTTATTTCCATTTTGTTCGTTGAAGAAAAAAAGTACCGGTATACTTTTCTATTTATTTTGCAGATTTTTGTTTTAACAGATGATGAAGGAATATATTTATATTCTTCATTGTTTCCAGATTTCAACTTTGGATTCATTGCATCATGATAGATTTCTGAAGAGATTCTTTATATGCATCTACGAAGAAAAATCAACATTCAAGAGTCTCGGTCATCATCTTCCACACCCATAGATATTCATATCAGCTGGAGTTCTTCAACGACCTAATTGTTTGTGACAAAGGATATCACTTTAGCTATTTTAGGACTCTTTCAGCTTTTTAGAATATATCTGATTCTGATAGAATTTGTTTTTCAGATATTAAATTTGTTTGGTTTATGTGCATGCTAAGCTATTTCTTATATGTTTAGGAGTCTTCCAAATATCCCTTGATCACAGGGTCAGGTTTTGCTTGTTATCTTCAACAATATGATGTGCATGTATTATCTTAGTGAAATCGCACTCACAAGAATTAAGAGTAGTAGCGCAATTCTAGTAAGGGTCAAAAATTTCGTGGCTAAAATTCATAGACAAAGTTGAACTAAATCACGGTGATAAGAATTTCTTACCAACCTTTAGCCGGGGAATTTAATTGCGCATTATTATACAAAAGCCTTGGTGTTGAAAAAAATTAGAACCACTAGCTATGTTGTGAATTTTGTTTTGACCGCTGCCATATGTCATTGATATAACCTCAGCACTAATCAGAGTATAGACTATAAATTGAAATGCTGTTAGAATAACTGTATATAGTCTGTATTGCTAATGCCTAGTACTAACTATTGATCTATTGATCCTCCTCTAGTCTAGTCCACTGCCATCAGCCATCTAGAATCCTTAGTAATTTTAGGGGATCAAGGGAATGTATGACACCCTTCATGTGAATAGTCCAAGTTTAGTAGTAATTTTGAATTGAAATGTTAGAATGTTAGAAAGTTGATGCCCTGGTTTCAGGCATTGGAACTGGTGGTACAGTTACTAGTACAGGGCACTGTACTAGGAAAGATAGCAAAAAGACTAGAAAATGCAAGGAAGTGCATCCTTATAGATTGCTTTCCTCCTCTTCTTTAAATAATATGTAGTCTTCTTTTAAATATTTTAACATGACTGGTGAAGTGCATTTTTTTTTTCTCAGGTTCAAGAAGTTTAATATGCAGTTTGAGGAGCTGCATCAGAAACTATCTCAGTCGACAGTTCCCGACACTGAGCTCCGAGAGTCTCTGAGGCTTGCAGTTGCTGAAGTGCTACAATTCGCAAACAGAATTTTCATCAAACATTCTAGGTTTGTTTTCTCATACTTCACAACCTTTTAATTATTTTCCTTTCAGAAGGTAATGTGAGTTAGAATGTTCTATGGTTTTGTTCAATGTTAGGCCTAGTGGTTGAGTGGATTGGCTATCTTAAGATTGTTTAGCAATTTTATCTTTGATTTTCCTTACTTAAACTTGTAGGTTATGTCTATAATGGCCTGCTTTACCAGGTCCTATTTAAGTTGCTCATATTTTTATACAGGGAAAGGATATATTATTAATGAGTTGATTGATTCTCAGTCCAAAATTGAATTATCTTCATACTTAACATGGATGCAGTGCAGGCCCTTTGAATAGAATTTCTTAGGTCTTTTTGGCATGTTGGAATGGACTTTACCCCCAAGATTATTTTTCAACATATGAATATGAAAAAAAGAAACACTATTAGTATCAAAATTCAATCCCACTTTTACAAAGATTTTGATATCTCTCAACTATATTGTGTTGTGATTTGTTTCATTTTTAATCTATTAATTTTTCAATTTTATTTTTAATTACAAAATCCAAACAAGTCTGCTTTTTCTAATTCTATTGTTTTCAATTGCTCTTCTCAAGAACCATGTTTTTAGTCTTCATTTGCTCATTCACAGGACTTCAACTCAATTACAAACTGCTTCCTTCCTCATTTCTCAAAACTTTCCTAGCTTGTAGAGGAAGCAATGGCTCATATTAGAAATAAAATAAAATCCCAATTTTAAACTCTCATTCAATTTTTTTTCCTTCCTCATTTCTCAAAACTCTCACAACTTCTAGACAAAGACAGAGCTGAAATTTGAATTAAAATCAAATCCCAATTTTCAAGTTCTCATTCATTTTTTCTTCTTTAAAAAGCTTAGTTTGATAGTTACAACCAGATATTATTCAAACAAACCAACCTTGTTTTCTCATAAATGAAAGCATATCACACTTACTGAAATGGGAAGATTTTGAAGAAATCAGGGAAAGCCCCAGCCATTTGGAATTATAAAAGTGATAAAAGAGAAGGATATATAGATTTAAGAAGAGCAAATGAAATGAAATAACCTAAATTGGTCAATAGTAACATCTCTCTCCCAAAATGCTAACTCAAAAAACCACCAAGAAGAAGGCGAAAGAAAATGAGAAACAAAAATAACTAGCCTGCTCTGCAGCAGTTTCTATAGCAGAAGAGTTCCATATTTATCAAGACCATGACTTCTTATACAACACTGGCTGGGGGGGTCAAGTTCTCACCAGGCACCAACACTTATAATACAACTAGCTAAGCTTTACAATAGTTAAAAAGGAAACAAAAAAAAAAAAAGAACAAAATTAATAAACTTATGGTGCCATGATGTCCATCTATCATATAATTTATATATATACATGGTGTTGTACCAAAAAGGAACAGTGATCCTCTCCTTGATTCACCTATCATTTCCCGAAGCTGAAATGATTCCAAGTACATGCCTTGGATTATATCCTCTGGAGTAAAGATGGGAGAGTTCAAAAGAGAAATTTGAAAAGTAAAGGACATAATGCCAACTTGGGAGGGAAAATCACATCCATCCTCCTCTTAGCTACTGCTGTTTTGGGTAGTAGAAGTCTCATTTTTGTAGTGTTAAAGTAAGTTGTTATCCACAATATCACACCATTGGAATTGGGATGTTTTTATTGCTACTATTATGTTGTATTTGCTTTTGGATGGCCTTTACTGTTGCTATTCTTGCTGCATTAGCTGCCTTGTTAGCTGCTGCTACTGCCCCAGCCCAATTTTCATCCACCTTGGTCACATCATATGCCTTCTCTGCTGCTCGGTGTGCTTCCTGATAATCCAAAATCAAAATAAACCTTAACTTCTACCATTCTGCATCAGCTCATTTCTTGGAGTTTGATTGTGATGGTGATGATGATGTTGATGATGGTGATGATAGAGATGATGATAAAGATAATGGTTTTGTTCCTGGATCTCTTATTCCCCTCAAAGCTCTCATCTTTGAATTTGTTTGGATTTTGGGTCTGGTTTGATTATAAGATTGAATAAATAGATGGGTTTTTGTTTCTTTATTCATGGAATCTCTTGGGGTTTCCTTTTCACCTTTGTGCTCTGTTTGGTTGAAGAAAGCAAACTATATTTTTTTTTCTTTATTTGTTAAGGTGTACTTTGGGTTTTTCTTTTTATTTATTTATTTTTTCCTATATTCTATTTTGCAAACTGAATTGTACTTTCCAGGAAGATGAGAGCTTGAGGAGGTGGAAGGAGAAGCTTTTAGTGTGCCTTGAGGAAGATTCGAATGGTTTGTCTCAAGTCTTGAACCCATATTCTCAACTGCATTTCCCTTTCAGAATTTCCCAATGTTGGATTCTATTTCATGAAGTTGTTTTTCCTTTTTCTGTAGGCCAAGTGGATCCTGAAGTGGGATTCCACTCCATAGCAATGGTCTCAGAGATTATTTACATTATGCAGGCAATTCTCGGAGTCCCAAAAATCAAGGAAGCTACAATCCTCGAAAATCATGGATGCTGGAAGTGAGCTCAGCCTCAGCTGAAGTCCAACTTGGAATCAACTTTGTAGACTACTTCATGAAATCACCTAATATCAGTAAGTATGGAACAATAAAATCATAACACAAATTAGGAAATGGGATTCTAACTTATCTGTTCATGAGCAGAGAAAATAAAGCCTTAGTGAAGGAGTTGAGCAAGCCAACAGAGGGAGCTGAGGAATTAATCAGCCAATGCTGCCACTACCCTCATCCTCTTCCCTCTTTCTTTCATCATCCACAGGTCAATCTCTCCATCTATTTAAATAATGATTAATTAGCCAACAAGAAACAAAAGCCATGTTCTCTTTCTGTTTTTTTTTTTCTTGTTTTGGATCTGCAGAACAAAGAGACCTCCTCTGAATTCTCTCTCCTCTGCAAATTCTTCCTTTTGTTGGTTTTGAAGTGAGGTATGCTTAGTCTTGTTGGTTAATTTTTGTGGGTTTTGGGTGCAGAATTGTGTATTCACATTAATGGAGAGAGATTGTGTCTACCCTTCATTCAATCGTGGATTTGGGACAAGTTTAAATGGGTTCATCTTAAACCCCCCTGCCTCTAGAAGCAGTTTCTTGTTTTGGTGTGATTTTTGCAAATTTGTAACATGGGTGACTTGAACTCTGTAATTCGGGTTACAATTGAATTCAAAGTTTATAATTAGTAGTGGGACTTGGAACTCTTGATAAGAGCAGATTTTTTGTAAATTCTAAAGATTTTAAAAAATATTCTGCAGCCTTCTTGTCCAACGCAAAGCATTCATTTAATTGCCCAGACATGCAATTGCTTTGAGGGAGGGTTTGCTTATAGGCTGCTTCTTTGAAGGGTTCTGATCACCGCCGAGCCACAAATGTCAGTGCCAGATTAGCTGCTCAGCAGCAGAAGCTGGGCCTTCCAGTCCTTCCGACTACAACTATTGGATCTTTCCCTCAGACCATGGATCTTAGAAGAGTTCGCCGTGAGTTCAAGGCCACAGTGAGCATTCTACTCTCTATAGATATAGTATTTCTCCAAATCACTGCTATGGTCTGATCTTGATCACATCTATGATATTTATGTCTTTTCAGATTTCTGAAGATGACTATGTCAAGAGCATCAAGGAAGAAATCAACAAAGTCGTCAAGCTCCAGGAGGAGCTTGATATTGATGTTTTGGTACATGGAATCGTAATTCTTCTTTCTTTCATATAATTTCCGTATTGTTTTCTCAAAGTATTTTTAACATGATGTTTAAGGGACCTAAAATAATTTATTTTGGCATCATTTTGAGGTGAAAATGAATTAATTTTTATGAATCCAATATTATTTTTGATGAGCTTACTTTCTTTATATTTTTTCTTAATATTTTTTTATGTGTAAAGGGTAATCCTGAAACTTTTTTTACGAATAATTGTTTCTTTTCAAATAATGGAATCTTAGGTTAGAAATTTGAAACATTTGAGAAGTTTTTCAGTCGATCTTCTGTATAATAATTCAAAGTCTATTTTTAAACTAGTTCTGAAGTTAATTAGTGAGTTGGAATTTCATGAATCTATAGGATTTTTTAAACTTTCTAAATGGACTGTAGATGGATAATTGTCTAAAATATTACGTGATTCTAATAAATTTTTTATATCATCTGCAATTTGTGTTTTAAAATATGCTGGCTGGTTAAGTGAATTAGTTGCACAATTTTTTAATAGATTAATGTCTATGCTAAAATATATATATGAACCAGAACCGTTGAAGTCAACCATGATATTACTTATTAGTCACCATAAATAATCACAACCTAATCTTTATATCAAATCAGAGATTTTTCTTTTGAACATGGATAGCCAACGAGCGGATCAAAACGGGACTCACCTACCTTACAACACTGCTCAACCAAGGGCTTACCAAACCGCTTAGAGAACTCTCAATATGATTCGACCAAGGACCACAATTGTGATTACCCGTTGTTTCACAACTCGTAATACCCTCACACACGACACTCAAATAGAGTTTGGCTTTGATACCATCTTCCTTTAGAAATATTTGTGATAATAAATTATCATAATTTAAAAAAATATTTTATAAATTTTTTTAAAGACATCATGTTCTATTCTAAAGATAAAAATATTTCAAATTAGATTTTTAAAAGGTTATCAAAATAAACCAATCCTGACAAACGTTGTTTGTTTAAAATGACCTCTAAGAATTTTTTTTTCCTTAACATAGGCAATAGGCACAAGCATCAATCTTCTCTAGCATAAGAAATTTAAAATCATATAGATATTTTCTTCCATTAAAAATAATGCCTATTCTAATGTGTTTTGTCATGTAAGCTTTGAATAATAAAATCGTAGTTGGTAATCAAGATTTTTTAAATGATGAAAACCATAGCCATCAACTATGATTTTAAGCTTAAAGTTAATATTTTTTATTTTCGAGGGTATGTTTAGGTAATTAAGCACTTATTTTATAAGAGCTTATTAGATGAGAGTTTATGTCATAAGTACTTTTATTCAATAAGCTATTTGTTTTTGGATGCATATTTTAAAAAGCACTTATGCATCGTTTTAAGGTGTTTGAATGCATTACTACACAAGTACTTATAATAGCTGAATTACTGAAAAGATCATCATAAACACTTATAAATTTGAAGTGTTTGGATAAATAAGCACTTGTCATAATTTTTTAAAAAATAAAAAAAAACTAAAAATTAATATTATATATATATCATGAAACTATAATAAAAAATTTAAAAATAAAGAAAGATTCACTATATAATCGAAACATTTATCATTCACCGCACTCTAGTATAAAATAACTAATGAATCATAATCTCATCTTCAATTTTGTTTCATATGCATCAAAGATATTATAAAAACTAAAATATTATAAGTTTTTTTTCTTCATTAAAATATTTAATTTGGATGTTTTTATAAATTCAACTTAATGCACTACGTACTCATAGCTATTTAAAACGCAAAGCATCGACACGCAAAAAGCTTCCTCGAGGTCTTGATACTAAGCGCACCTTGTGTGCGTGCTTTTGCCACGCGGCATTCTACCTAATATAAATAAAATTATTCATTATCAAACATCACTAGTGTTTTCCATCATTACAAACATTTACAAAACAAAATAACAAGCTAAAATAACAAACACCATTAGTATTTGTCATCATCACAAAAATTCTAAGTTCCAAAACAAAATAAACACTAATGGATTTACATCAAATTCTAAATAAAGAAAATCATCATCAATATAATTATTTTCATCATCAATATAATTTTTTTTTTCTATTTTTTAATTATATATCAGATTTTTTTTCATATTTTTAATAATTTTTTGATCAATATAATTTGTTTTTCTATTTTTTAATTATATATCATAAATTTTTTTCATATTTTTAATAATTTTTTCCAAAAAGTTTACATAAATTTTCGGAAGTTGTTTTTTATTTTTTTTTTCATAAATTTTACATATGTTTAAAAAATTTTTTACCTATTTTTACATAATTTTTCGGAAATTATTTCATTATTTTTCATAATTTTTTCCATTTTTTTTATATAAATTTTCAAAAAATTTACTGATTTTTTACATAATTTTTCGGAAAGTTGTTTTCTATATTTGTCATTATTATTTTTAAAAAAGACATTGTTGTCATTAAGATGATCAATTTTAGTCCTCCGTATAAGATAAAGAGGACTTATAGAAGGGTCATAAACTATTTTTATAAACTCTTCTAAACAACTACCATTTTTATCTAAAGTTCTTATATAAGATGATAAACACAAATAAACCCACCCAAATACTTAAGCAGGATGACATTATTTTGAAGGGAAATTTCTATTAGGAATTTTAAAAAATAATATTTTTGCTCCGAACTTTACTAATTTGTTGGTAAAGTAGGCGGATGGAGCAAACTTTACTAATTTCTATTAGGATTTTGAACCTTGATCAGTCTACCTTGCTCAAAACTCAGAGGACGTAAGAAAAGGGGAAGGAAGTGATGGCAGAGATCGCCGTTACAGTGGTCATCGATAGGTTGCTCTCCTTGCTCACTGAAGAAGCCAGATTATTGAGAGGCGTCCACACCGAAGTTCAAGATATCGCAGAGCCTTTATACATCCAAGCTTTCCTAAAGGATGCAGATGCTAAGGCCGAGAAAGGAGACACCGTCAGCCATGGCCTTAAAGCTTGGGTCCAAGAGCTAAGGGAGACTGCTTATTCCATAGAAGATCTTTTCGATGAATACATACGTCATTTCGCAAATCGCCCTCGTCGGTGTGGGGTCATATTTGATTTCCTCTCTAAAGTTTCTTGTCTGATCGCGAATCTGAAAACACGCCATGAGATAGCCTCCAAGGTTAAGGATCTCAAGCTAAAAGTGGGTAAACTGAAGGAAGAAAGTTCAAGTTATGGGTTTATTAGTTCATTTGAGCAAGGATCAGGTGACACTATTAATGTTCCATGGCATGATCCACGAGTGACATCTCTTTTCATTGAAGAAGCCGAAATTGTGGGTATTGAATCTCCCAAGGGTGAATTGATAAACTGGCTGGTAGAGGGAGCTGCAGAACGAACAGTGATTTCGGTGGTGGGCATGGGGGGCCTTGGCAAGACGACTCTTGCCAAGAATGTTTATGACAACAAAAAGATCGTGGAACGCTTTGTTTGCCGTGCTTGGATCACTGTGTCTCAGTCATTCAAGATGGAAATGGTACTTCAGAACATGATCAAGAAATTCTATGAAGCAATGAAGGAGCCAATTCCTGAGGGCATGGATGCAATGGACGAGATATCTCTTATTGGTCTACTGAAGATGTATTTGGAGGATAAAAGGTACGCCATTGTTTTTGATGATGTCTGGGAGTTAGAGTTTTGGGAATTTATTAAATCCGTTTTACCCGATAAAGGAACAGGCAGCAGGATAGTGATTACAACTAGACACGTTGATATTGTTAGAGAATCTCGATTTCATCATGTTTACAATCTTCAACCTCTACTCCCTGAAAGTTCAGGAACTCTTCCGCAGTAGCAAACATCAGGTCTCGCGTCCTTCAACAGAGGTACTCTAATATATTGCAGATGCAGGATTGCTGTTTGCAATTGTGGCAATTTATGGTGCCTTAAGAGAAACAGAACAACAAAGTTTAGAATGGCAGTGAAATTTAATATAGTCTGGTCTCAAAGCAGAAAGTAATCCCTGTCTTGAGTATCACTAAGATTCTCTCCTCGCCAATGACTTGCCTCACTGCCTCAAGCCTTGTTTCTGTAATTTTGCCATTTTCCCAGAGGACTATTCAATCAATTGTGCAAAACTCATTCGCCTGTGGATAGCTGAGGGATTTGTGAAGGGAAAAAAAGGGATGTCATTGGAACAGAGTGCGGAAGAATACTTGAATGAGTTGATTCACCGCTTGGTTCAATTGTCGAGGTGGATGATGAGGCGAATCAAGATGCAAAGTCCATGACTTGATGCGTGAGATTGTTCTTAAAAAGGCCGAGGAGTTGAGCTTTTGTCATGTTTCTTTGGGGGGGATGAAGACCAGCTTCAATGGAAAATTTCGACGCTGATCGGGCCTAAAAAGGAACAAATACTATCATTGTGGAGACTATTAATAGAAACGCACGTATCTGGCCACTTTTCTTTTTTGACATCAATGCAGAGCCCATGCTCCGACCGGGTATATCCTTACCAACTTTAAGCTTTGAAAGTATTGATTTTGAAGATGCTCCTCTCAGATAGTGTTCCGTAAGATTTGGGAAATCTATTCACTGGGAGGTACTTGTCCGAGGGGGACAAAAGTCAAGATGCTTCCAAAGTCCATAGGTAAGCTACAAGACCTACAAACTGGATCTTAAGCATTCCCGTGGATGCGCTTCCAACAGATCACGGCGTTTTTAAAAGTCGCGTCTATATTCTAGCCTATTCTTATCAACTCAATCCTGAAGGAGATTCTAGTCGCAGAGGAGTACACATGAGAGGGGATTGGCAAGATGCTAGGGACTCTGCGTGTCGGTAATGGAGGCAACACCGGAGCCCACTGAAGAGCTAGGGAAAGCTAAGGCGCTGAGAAGACCGGCATTGTAGACCTTATGGAAGAAGACGGGGCTGGCATGTGTGCCTCCATTTCAAATATGGAAGTACCTTGAATCATTAGCCATATTTTCAGTTGATGATGGTATTCTCGTTACAAACTATATCTATCCACCTAGATATCTTAGACATCTCGTCCGTAAGGAGGCTTAAGCAGGCTCCCGGACTGGCTTCCCGTACTTCAAAATCTAGTTCGTAGTTTTAGTAACCTGTGTTGGTTAAGGATCCATGGAAGTCCTCCAAGCTCTCCCTAATCTATTTGAGCTTCATCTCAACAATGCACATGGCTAAGAATGCTTGTTTTGGCTGCACTGGGGGTGGTTTTAACCGGGAAGTATTACGCCTTCGTGACATGAAGCGGATTAAAAACTCGAAATGGCGAAGGAGCACCGCTCGTTTCGAACATCTTGTAATCCAACCTAGCCCACAAATGGAGGTGCCTTCTGGGATTCGCCTGCTCAAACCCCTGACAAGGCTTGATTTTTGGGACATGCCAAGAGAATTCGCATGCGCATGCGACCACGATGGCCAAACCATCACAGTTGAACATGTCCCCAATATCTTTTTTCCACGAAGTTCCATGTCGATGGTCATACGATCTCGAGCCTAAGATGACCACCAAAAATTCAAAGAAGTTGAGTTGTTGTCGTTTTTTCTTTTTAGTTGAATATTTATTCAATTTCACCTTTATATATTTAGTTTTCTGAGTTCAAGACCGATATGATTGATGACCTTTGAGTTACTATGGGATCTATGACTACTATACAATGATTTTTATAACTTTTAAATGAGCTCAAGAAGTTCAAGACTTCAATCTTTTAAATGGACATCTTATCAAGTCAAATGACCTTCCCAAAAATTTTGAAGACATGCACGCTAGTGTTATCGTGATCCCTCGACTCTAAAGTGCTTCGTTAAAAGAAATTGGTGATCATTTATGTTTGTTTCTTGATCTAAATTTCCACTTTTTTTTTTATTGACATATTTCCATTTTGTTCGTTGAAGAAAAAAAGGACCGGTATACTTTTCTATTTATTTTGCAAATTTTTGTTTTAACAGATGATGAAGGAATATTTTTCTATTCTTCATTGTTTCCAGATTTGAACTGGGATTCATCATAGATCATGATAGATTTATAAAGAAATTCCTTTATACGTGATCTATGAAGAAAATCATCAACATTCAAGAGTCTTTACTATCATCTTCCATGTATATTCATATCACCGAGTTCTTCAATCCACCTAATTGTTCGTGACAAAGGATGTCACTTTAGCTATTTTAGACTCTTTCTGCCTTTTTTGAATATATCTCATTCTCGACACTTAGAGTTTTCTTTATTATTAATAAATTTGTTTGACTTCCAGATGCTAGCTATTTCTTATATGTATAGAGTCTTCCAAATATCCCTTATCTAGAGAAGTCAGGTTCTGTTTGTTATCTTCAACAATATGATGTATGTATGGTCTTAGTGAAAACGTATTGTAAAAAAATTGTGAGTCTGCGCCAGTCTATCAATGAATAAGAATGAGACATGTAGAAATAGACATTAATAAGAGTAAATAATAAATGAAATGAATGATAGTTAAAAATTAGGCACTATTAATAAAAGATCATTAAAAAGAATAGATATTATTAAAAAATACTAAGTATCAGTAGTAACAAACTCCTTAATTGATGATGATTGTTAGAAAGATGACTTTTTTTACAACTTTCCATCACAAACAAAATTTCTCTTATCATTGTCTTTTTGTTCTCATGGCGTTGTGCCAATTTGCGTATAATCAATCATGCCTCTATTTATTAAAATATGATCTTTTGTTAATGAACACCTCTTAATTCACCTATTACCTCAGATCTTAATGTCTTTCTAAACATGATTCCTAATGTTTGACATATGTATTCATATTGAGGCTATAACTCGTAATAATCCCTAAATTAAAAACGAACAAAATTTTGCAAAATAAGAAAGACTAAAATGGCAAATTTTCAAAGTTGGAATG